>JAUTBT010082072.1:0-12805 GCA_032361225.1 Lepetodrilus schrolli | reverse complement strand
TAATTGAAAGGACAGTTAGGATCATAGGAAGAAAACACACTGCTTTTCAATGTAGTGCGATACTTACGTTCACATTTGGCACAAACTAACTTAGTTTTATATCATGAAATATGACAGTAATTTCGAAATATAATATAAAATGTGTGTCCAAAATACTCATACATATGATACAATATATCAACGTGACATAAGAAATCATAAAGATTCCAAATTGACTTATTCCATAAAAGAAATATAATTAAATGTTTTTCCAAATAAATAATAATATAGTATCCTGACATAAGTTAGGTTGTATCATTTTTTTTGTAAGTATCTTACAGCATGGAGAAAAAACACAGTTTTTGCTCTTCCTTTGATCTTAATTTTCTTTTTCGTTTATGTCAAAAATTGTGATAGCAAATGCTTATTTTAAGATTTTAACTTTGTAAAATCTTACTGTAATTTCCAAATAGAATTTAGAAAGTGTGCCCAATGCATATATTAAACATCTCCAACAATCAAGGTATATGATATTATAAATCACACTGGCAATAGAAATCATACATTTTCTAAATTTGACATTATCCTACCCCACTCTATATTTTTCAGGAAAAAAAAAGTTTTCTAAAATTATCTAAAATTGTTTGCTTAATACGCTGATAACATTTGCCTAAATGTTATCAGGGATTTTCTGGAAGCCCAGTATCTGGAAATGCATAATAGCATTCTAAATGTAGTCTATTTATTTTTAAAACAGTCCTAATATCACAAATGTGTAAACAAACTAATAAAGAAATACACACACAAAAAAAGTGATTGTACATAACATGTAGCTCAATTTATAATTAATATTTAAGCATGCAACATTAATAGCATTAAGTGTCTTTATTCTCTATAAAGCATGTACACAACTATATCATGTTAATTAAAACACTATTAAACCATTGTTTCAATATCATTATGCACTGATTGCAAAACTTTTAAATTTACTGTCTAGTTAAACATTACACGTAGATATTTAGCATACAGGTACAAGTCGACCGTAATCCCTGAATACTTTACCAAACTTCCAGAGGTGCGACTTTGGCTGTCCACTGAGAAATTAGTGATAATGTACTTGTGCAGCCATGCTGAATCATGACGGTATCCGCCAAAGAAATTTCAGGGTGTGTGTTTTAAAAGAACATCCATCGTGAATTTGTGGCTACAAACTAATCTGAATTTGTTAACAGGCCTTGTACACACACGATTCAGTTTTGGATCTACACATCATTGAGTTCACCATTTTGAAGCATTGTAATATACCGCATCTCAAGCATCAATCCAAAAGACGTGAATTGACTGCTGTACTGTAAGTGTACAATACAGCGTAGATGTAAATGTACAATCCGTAACACAAATAAAGGTATGATATATACACGTTTTATAGGTTTGTTATGTTTTCACTATCTATATGTTATCAATGTGAGGCCAACATATTTAATCATAGTCCTTTTGTTTTACTAAGACTGCAATGTTCTACAGTCATTACTCTGTTTGCCTATTGTCTTGGTGTAAAACACATGTACCAGTGTTATATTACATTTAACAAACATCATCTGACCAAACTGCACTAACTTATTGACAACATCGATCCAAACTTGATTACGCGTTTTCCAGAACATAATGTGAGTGAACTCATGAACCTACCTGGCAATAATGATGTTAATTCATCCAACTGCTCATTAATAGGTATCCCCGTTATACCCATACGAGTATTCAAACTGCGCGACGTCTTTCCTAATCATTATTAACACACCTTCTGACATTACATCGATGCCAATATCAATCTGATAATTAGGTCTGTCAATATATTTGATCGGAGCGTGTATTAGTTACCATATAATTAGCATACGAAGCAGTTAAATTAATACATGTAAAAACAAGCAAAGGGCGTGAGACTAACTAATAATATCAGCCCATGATCAGTAATGCTTTAATAAACAGGTGCGGTACCACAAAGACTTTACTTATCGTCTTCAGACTTTCATTGGTCCACCAATGCCTTATGAAATTGATAACTAGTATTCCAGTTGGCCACGTTCCCGTTTCATAGCACGATCGTAGGACTATGCACAGCAACAACAAAAACAGGTGTCCTGTTCCAGGATCCTAAAAAGATCCTGACAGGACACTTTCACCTCGGGTGTCCTGCTAGGATCCTGGGACAGGACACGTAACTGTTATTGCTGTGATGAGTTGGAACGTCTATATAGCGAGTTACAACTCATAGCATTGATCGTTCTGTAGAACAAACAGGACCCAATAGTCTGAATGTGTCAGTCGTGAGCACCATGGTTCAATCCTGTAGTCTACGCCAATCCAGTAGTCTATATCAATCTTGGAGTCTATTTCAATGTGAAGTGTTGAATTGTCCACAACCAGCTTCAATCCAGTAGTCTTTATCTATCCTGTAGTTCATGGCAATCCTGTAGTCTATATCAATCCTGTAATCTATGCCAATCCTGTAGTCTATATCAATCTTGGAGTCTATTTCAATGTGATGTGTTGACTTTTCCACAACCAGCTTCTGACGTCAATATTGTGTCATTAAAGGAATGCTAATACACCATTTTCTTTAAACAGTTGCCATGTGAACTTATGATCTAAATGTTCACCTCTTTGGCCAGTATATTCTAGTCTTGATCTAAATGTTCACCTCTTTGGCCAGTATATTCTAGTCTTGATCTAAATGGTATCTTAAATGGTATCTTCATGATTATTATCTAAAATAATGGTCTTTTACATTATACGCCATCAACATAATATCCCACCATGAATTGAATCACTTTTGCACAACTGGTGCTGACAGATTTAGCTACCCATTCCTACTCACCATCCATCATCAGAATGAGAATGAATTAGTGCTTTAGTCATTGTGGGAATATTTCACTCATACACACACCCAGACATACACACAATTATTCATCATGAATCCAGCTATTCATACCATTCATATTTGACCCAGGGCTGCGTTCAGCCTACAATACACTACAATACTTTTCTCTACATATAGTAGTTCGCTGAACGAGTTAGTAGGAAAATAGCAGGAAATCGGTTTGAGCATGTGTCCAGTCAATTCACTTTATGCTTTGGGTTTTCCTACATTTTCCAACAAAACCATGCATGGCCCAAACCCGTAGTTAAATGTATTCATACATATCACTACGGATTGCTGGCTGAACGGTAGTACTACATTCAGGTCTATACAGCATGCATCATGAACCCAGCTCTACACACCAGAACTATGACAACACAGCAATGGCATTCCATTTTATTGGGAACGTTTGGCTCAATCCATTGACCAAACCCTTCTGTTTTCACAGTATACATTGTCCAGATTCCATAGTTTATACAGGTTTTGCAATAACCATAACACCATCCTCATGTGCCATGTATTCTGTACCAACAATGTTCATACAATGACACAAAGAGATCACCACCACTGCTCTTGTGAATGAATTTTAAAGTCTTCCAAGGCTGTTGTTGATCAAATTTCACTGAAGGCGCTTGCTAAACTTGAGGGCATTTCATTCATTGATACTGTCCTTGAGCTGGCAGGACATCGTCCAGCTGGCAGGACATCCAGTGTTCAGTTGTCCTCCATGTCCTCATGGTCCTCTTCCACCACCACCTCCACCAGCTTCTTCTCCTTCTTGGCTAACCTCGCTGTAACACAGACAGCACATGGTTATATACTACATTGTTAGATAAGACATTGTTAAATACCTGCAGCCCTATTCTCAAAACATTCTTACGATCTTCTTAGCCTAAGAATGTGCGTAACATTTTCATAGCCCTACCATACAAATCCTTAAGATTATCATACGGTCGTAAAAATTTTTCAAGAATAGGCCACCAGTAATGCATTACAGTACAGTGTTCAATCTAGAATTTCAAATACCAGGGATGGAACTTAACTTTAAAATGTACTTGCCCGAATAATGATATAAATAACAAAACATGAAATATCTACTAGCCCGTAGGATACCTTTAGCATTAGGTGAAATGGATCGGGCTGCCGGGTGAGTCTAGTTCTATCCCTGAAATATTTAGGGCCCATGTGACCCACCTCAAGAAAATGTAGGCCATATCCACAACATGTGAGGCTAATGTCCGGAGCCATCAACTTATGGTACAAACATGGTGCATTGTAATAATTCGACATAAATCAGTACAAACATAGACCATAGACAGTGTATTATATCGTGATCCTGCCAGACATTGATGTCAGGTGTTACCAGCTCTGTGAGGTGAGGTGTGTTACCAGCACTGTGAGGTGTGTACTATGTAGTTACCAGTACTGTGGGATGAGGTGTGTTACCAGCACTGTGAGGTGTGTACTATGTAGTTACCAGTACTGTGAGGTGAGTTACCAGTACTGTGAGGTGAGGTGAGGTGTGTTACCAGCACTGTGAGGTGTGTACTATGTAGTTAACAGTACTGTGAGGTGAGGTGTGTTACCAGCACTGTGAGGTGTGTACTATGTAGTTACCAGTACTGTGAGGTGAGGTGTGTTACCAGCACTGTGAGGTGTGTACTATGTAGTTACCAGTACTGTGAGGTGTGTTACCAGCACTGTGAGGTGTGTACTATGTAGTTACCAGTACTGTGAGGTGAGTTACCAGTACAGTGGGGTGAGGTGTGTTACCAGCACTGTGAGGTGTGTACTACGTACCTGCAGGGGACCGGATGAGGTGGAAACTTGTCTTCACTTCCTTCAAGTCTGCTTCCTTTCTCAACTGTTTTCCTTTCTTCAGTCTGAAACATTCCAGAATCAACTGTTTACCTACTATTTACATACTGTCACAATATAGGACATCTTGCTTAAATCATCATTAAACGAGCATCGTTAGTCTTTTTAAAGAACACCGTGATAGCCCTTACAATTTGACATGACCAGCTGACAGTATCATCATAATTGTTCCTATTATTATTGTAGAAAATAAATTGGATTTGGTGATGAATTCAGTTGATAAAAATATTTTAGGTTTTCAATAAACATTAACCCTTTAAGGCCCGATGACTGATAGATCAGTTGAAAATGTCACCGCCTTAAGCCCAGTGACTGATAGATCAGTTCACCACACGTGTTTCAAATACATGCCCTTTTGTATTTGCATGATAGAAATTTGGAGTAACTGCTAGAGAGTTGTTACTTATATTGTAATATGTATGCAAGTGCTCAAAATGACACAGCTACAGTAACAACGTGGGAGGTAAGCCCTTGAATATGCCCATTATTTGCACTGTTTTTGCCATTTTTTTCTTTAAATATACTAATTTTGACATATATTATGTGCAAACATGTAAAATAACATAGCATTTAATAACATTTTACAAAATTACCTTGAAATAACCAGAAATAAGATGCAATTCAAGTAATTTTATGAGAATAAGCAAGTATATAGATATTTCGTATATCATGCTACTTTGCCTGACTAATAACTATGCAAATTAGGGAGCTCTGACTGGGTGTGACGTCTGACATCATACTACTATTTATAGCTGCTACTATATGGAAATGTTAAACAAGATGACAATTATGGTCGGAAACTAGATGTGCTAATCGACGGCATTTAATACGTTTACAATTTGTAATAAGAATTCTTCTTAAAGTTGTTTCTTTTCCTTTGGTGCGTTTACCAATGTGTTTATTACTGACCTGTATGTATTCCTACAGGTAACTTTAAAATGTCGATTCACACTTTGATATTTTCTACTTATAGAAGCTCGTCTAATACAAAGGTTATCCCAAAGTGCAGGATATAGATCATATCAAAAGACACTGGGTTAATAACCTCTGTTGACATTGCCAGGGCACTCTAATAGGTAAAGGGTTAAGACAATATGGTATGATCTGGTGTTAGTACTTGTTGACTTAAGACAAACATGGAGACCAACTTGTCAGTTGAATTCCACCAGCTTGTGTGGAGCTGTCAGTAACATGTTGGTATATCAGAGGTTTGGAATCCCAGACAAAAGGCTGGATGATTACCTGTTCTTAACAAACTGTCTCTCTCGCTTCTGGCGGATTTCCTGAACTCTATGCATGGCTTTGACTGAAAGTAAACAAACCACCATCAATACAACAAACATTGGTGTTGGTAATTTCATAATGTACATGTAGCACATCATATTTCATAATGTACATGTAACACATCACTGGATATTATTCATGAGGTTGCAAACTGATTAGCAAACTGATTAGCAAACTGAAAGCATTAAAGATAAACTACAGACAGTTATTTATTTCCATGTCATTTCAACAGTATTTGTAGCAAAATTAATCAACAAGCAGTATTTACTATAGTAGTACCCACACAACACAGTATGGGATCTGCTACAGGATATTTGAGAGACATGATAAAGTAATCATTGAAGAGTGGTCTCCCTTGCCTGTGTTTTGCCAGAGCTGTCGATCATATTTCACAGGAATATTTCTTCTCTTCTCAAACTCAAATGATGGATCAACAGTCATCTCTTTCCCATGGGCCTTCCGGAATGCTTTGGTCCATGGGGCCTTCCGTGGGTTGCGCTTCTTTTGGAATGCTTTGTGGCATTTGGAGCGACAGAATCTGAAAACCTATATGGAAAGAAATATGATTTACTGGTCATTCCCTTCATTAGACATTTAGTCTGTCTGATTATTACTAATACCTCCAAAGTGTTGTAATAAGTCCATTTAAAACAAGATAGATCTAAAAACTAAACTCACAAGCCAAATCAGAAAGGGACGGGATGCAATGCGGAGATGTTGTACACAAAACAATTTGGTAAGTTTTTTGGTGATTATTTTTACCTAAAAGAGATAATGATTTCATACCAAACTTAATCATTATCGTGTTACATGATTATGTCACATGGAACTCTCATTTTTCTTCCTTTCTTCAGATGAAATTTTTTAATTTTGTTTGACAACACAGACATTTTACAATAGATGTTAATTACATTCAGTTACAAGAAATGATGCATGCTTAAGATGCTAGCATTACGAACTGTGAATACAGCTAACGGACAAAAGAATACACTTGGCTATTACCTTATTTAACAATTTATTATACATGTGTAAATTCTGTTATTAATATTTTTATATTGGATCCGAGGGACTGGCCAAAATATCAAATTATATTTATTTATATTTTCGACTGCCCGAGCCAAAATCATCACAAAAAATTCAGAATATTATGGCCTGATAATAAAATGGGGGGAAAAACATGGATTTATTTTTTATTTTAGGTTATACAAAATAAGAAAAAGTATTTACCAAAATAATCTACCAAATAGACATACGGTATCAATGCAGTTCATGCCAAATGATAAATAGCTTCGTACAAGTCATACAAAACATGGATGCTCCTCTACACAAGAAATGTGACGTCAAGATGACATGTGTAGTGATTGCCAGAGAGTAGGTAGGTATTATTAATTAGGAAGTATTTTTAGACTGGAATAAAAAAAATATCTATAAACGATGAAATTTGAGGGAGTACCTTTAGAATTCAGCACCACATTTTCCCTGTGTTGTATGTATTTTAAGTACCCTGAAATTCTTGAAATACATGTGGCCCGACATGGGGTGGAACTCATGACCGCTGGGTTACCAGACAGACGCTTTATGCCACGATGCCAAAACGAAGTTAGAACCGGAAGTGACTTCCTGATACAGAATTTATCAAATGATGTCAGAAACGTCATCGGAAGTTATGGAAATGTGCCGTGGCGTCTCCGGAAAGTGCCAAATGGCTCAAAATGTTTGTTCCCAGGCTAGTTCATACAGTCGTGATTCTAAAGTTTATACTTTTAAATGGTCACTCTTGAATGTATTTGTGACGATTCGTTGCACCATTTCGTCTGTAATTTTCTTTTTTAAATTTAAACGTTGTTCCCCACACAATATCAATGGATATTACTTATCCCTACTTCCTTACTTTCCCTAAAAGGGGGGTAAACTCCCCAGCAAAGCCATAAATATAAATTACTAGGGACACAAAACCAAAACACAAGTCAGATAACAAGAGTAATCAGCTGGTAATGTGACCTCATATTTTGTTTTAAATAGTGTTGTAATTTAGAAGCATTGTGTGAAGTGGCTGTAAATGGGACTTTTGTTGGGAAACTATGTTGAAATTTGTTGATGGGTCATTTGTTTTGGCATTTGGTGGTATATTTTGTTTTGGCATTTGGTGCTATATTCTAAAGGTAGGCAGATATTTTTCCTCCTGTTATCAGTTTCAGCACATCCCTCGATTAAGTAGTGCACCCCGATCGGATAGTGATAACAGTCAAAATGCACGATAAAAACGAAATTTCACATTCGCACGGCTTTCCATTGCAACGTCGCAACATGATGGGTTGAACAAATGCATCCCTTATGAATAGCTTGCACGATGATATAAACCAAATAGAAACTTTTTACGGCATTTAATGCCAGTAAACGAATAACTGTGTTACCCCTATTGTATACTTTACACAATTTATTGGTATATTACATACCTAAGTAGGTAACGTGACAAATATTGTATAAATACTGTTGAATATGTTCTCCATGTGTCTCTATAAACCAGAAATACTACTTATGTGCCCTCTGTTAGGCAACTAGGGAAAGTTAAGCAATATGCCATAACATACCATTATAAACTTACGGTGGCATGTTCTAGCCATAATTGTAATTATTCTTACGTTGTCGATATTTTATTTTATTTTATTTTTCCCATTAATTTAAGGCTTCTATTCATCCACTGTAATACTAATCTATTAATATTTTCAATCTTTTTTGGGGGGTATTAATTACCCATAGGTCTGTAAGATCAACATTTAAAAGCAATTCGTAATACCTCAATGTCCCCTGTACCATTGTAGATTTAAATCATGGCATAAAATAGTGTTAGTGTTTGCCATAGAACCAAGCCATATTGCCTTAGTTTTGTCAGATATTATTTTCTCATATAATTATTGTAATGTATGAATGTTTAAATATAAATATAAATACAGCATCCGCCTAATTACCAAGTTTATGTTCACTACTGTTAAGAAATATACCGTTACTATCAGTAATGGATCTAATCATTATACACAAGATTTCTCCTACCAAATTTTTTAATTATTTTAAAATTCTTTATTATAATCACTACATTCTTACGTATGCTGGTTATAAAATTATTGCGTATTTGCTCCTCCATAGATTTCGGTGCCGAAGACCACGGGTAAAGTGTTAACCCCCCTTGTCGCCTACATAGATGTCGCCACAAGTCCTTTCCGGTGAAATGGCGACGAGGAAGAATTACTAGACACATTAAGTAGGATGAAAGGGTTATTTTTAATGTTAATTTGGCTTTATTTGCTACATTTTTTTAAGATTCCGTTACCTATTTCATTCCTCCAGTGCCTAAAATCCCTGTAAAACTAAATAAATCTACTACAACACGTGTTTAGCCAATTCATAAGGGGTGCATTTGTACAACCCACCATGTTGCAACGTTTTAATGGAAGGACGTGCGACTACCTGGTCGGGGTGTACTACTTAATCAAGGCATGTGCTGAACCTGGTTATTGTAACCCTTGTAGTCGTGACGTCATATTCCACGCGAAAATTCAATATCAAATTGTCTGACTGTAAATAGGAGACGACCGGAATTAGGTGAGCGAACGATACTTGTCGGAGAAGGATAGTTGCAAATATATCCATATGGTTAGGGAAATGAACATAGTCAAACATCTCATTACATTAGTATTAACAAGAGAATTTCCCGCTGCCTCATGATATATTTCCCTTGTCAGTTGTATGACTGGTGAGGATACACGCTTACACAAGGCAATAATTTGAAACTCGAAAACCGAAACTCGAAAACCGAAACTCGAAAACCGAAGCTCATTACGATCAGAATATTATTTTCACTCTAACTACATTATTTGACATCAAAATGTATCGTAGTTTTGGGATATATACGTTACCTTGCAATCGTTCCTGACGAACTGTATACCGTGCCCAGGGTAAACTGTGGACGAGCAGTAGTAACACTTTTCTAGACGCATATTTACGATTGCGTACTCGTGTGTTGCAAGTGTTGATGTAAAAGGCCGACAGCGGATGTCGAAATATACACTTCTTGATTGGTCAATATTCTATTAAATAAAGAGTATCCTCCCTTTCACAAAGGAAGCGGGTGTAAAATATATCATTGGGTTATTACTATGTTAGTACTATATTACTATCACATAACATAGGAGGTTTGGAGTTCAATAAACACATACTATAAATATAAATACTTTCACTAGTGCAATTACACAATAGATTTTTAATATGACCTAAGGCAAAGCATTGTATATCATATTAATATTATTATTACACACACATTTTACATATATAGACCATGCCATGTCAAGATTATTGGCAATTATTATGCCATGCAATGTATTGGCAAATAACGTTAATAATACACAAACACAAACACAGTAAGTAAGTAAGTAAGTAAGTAATAGTGTTGATATTGATATTTGAAACTTTTATTTTGAAACGTATTAATATTCGACTATCATGTTAATGTTAAGAAAACACTTTGAGGTAAAAAGTAGACATTTACAAATTTAAATAATTGCATAAGGTTAAAAGTGCTACAAACATTCATCATAAGCCCATTCTGAAAAATAGAAACAGCCATACGGCTGTATTCAATACCCTCATTAGGAGACTGTTATCGAGGAACTAAATATCATCAGTGATGATCTGAGCTACAACTACTCTCCGGTGTCTACCCATGAATTCATCTGAATTAATTTCCTATTATATCCACACATCAGTGTTGAAAGTAGCCTTGTTACCAACAGAATCAATAAGGGCGTGTACATTTGGCCCCTTCTCTAACGTATAATACGAAAGTGAGACAATGCATTTGGTTTTGTCCAGCTTTCATCATTCAGTATTCTGTAATGACCGAAATAGAAAAGAAATTACCTTTCTAATGCATATCCAAAGTATAGCATCTAGATGTCAAGTAACTAAAAATATATCGTTAATGAAGTACTACCCACCTAAGATTTCATAAAATTCAAGCCACTATTTATTTAATCAAATACTTTACTGAAGGAAAATTGAAGAATGTTTGTTATATTTCAGCTATACAGTCCAAACAGGTGTTTGTACATGTAAATATTAAACGATGCACAGAATATAATTATTTTAATTTCTGTGAATGAAGCGACAATGCCCTTGACCATGCACTATTTCTGAAAATATATAAAACTCTGTTATGTCTTCTTCTTATTTTTTTCTTGCATTAAATCATACCATCTAGCCTCAAGGGCATGGTCGCTTCATTCGCAGAAATTAAAATAATTACATTAGCACGTCGTTTCGATGATTCACCAAACAGCCATTGCCAGGGTCAGTGTGCATCATAGCGGTAGCCCACGTGACCGGGAACTAGAATGAGCGGTAGCCCACGTGACCGGGAACTAGGATGCCACCAACCCGCCAAAAGTACAAGAGGGGCTACACCGGTGGGACTGGTGAGCTGGTAGACCCTTCTCAAAAAGTAGGGAATGAAAATCTCGTTCGCGATCAGCGTTCGCGTGTTGGTTTTCGATGTTCAAAACCCCGTTTTCGTGTCGAGTTAACTCGAGAACGGGGTTTCGAATACGCCCGTGGTGTCGACCACAGTAAGGCGTAACTATCAATATGAACAACACAGACTCCAGTGATGGCACATACAATTTTGATACGGTCCCCATCAAATACGCACGTAAGGCATGTGCATTAATAGGGGAAGCCATTTGTAGTTATTACATGAAAGCTGTATGTATAATACTTCGATGCATCTCATTTAATTTCTGCTAGGATTTTGCAATTTTCAAGACAAAAGTACACAATGGTACACAATATGACAGATTTAAATTGATATTTGAAGATTTCACATTGATATATGTGAAATTAAAAATGTGATTGGCGAAATTCATTTCTATTCCAATTCTGACTTTACTATAGTATACAATACTTTCACGGGCATTTCATGCAGTCTAGAAATTGATGAAAAATACGTGTTTCTACTATGCTGTCCGTCCTTACTAAATTTAAGGCGATTTTATACCTTCAACAATGAGTTACTTTAATGTGCAATCCTTCTTCAAAAGATATTATTGTGTATTTACTTGTATGGAGTCTTTCTCAGTAGGACCCACATTTTCACAGTTTTAAAACTTTTGTTTTGTTTTGCAATTGACGTATCTACGAAGAGAGTTTATATAGGATATATTAACGTGTAACATGTGTTAGGACATAAACATAATTTTTAAATCGGTATTTTTTGTTTTTTGTTTTTTGTTTTTTTTGTAACTAGTCGGCTGTAACTTAGATTGTGTATCAGATGTAACATATACAGTAGAGCTTAGGCTACTATTCAAGTTTTGTCTGTATTGGCAGATATTTTTACATTCAACAAAGCTGAGCAAATACTAGGTTGTCTGAGGATCGTCAGTACCAGATCTGATTTCAATGAGATTACATACACGGAGCAATATAGGTAGAAAGTTTGCTTCAGAAAGCTCGCCTTAAAGGCGTACAATCACTGTTAATGGTCAAATGTATTTTACCTGTATGTAGGCCCCAACAGTAGCAGCTCATTTGCATAATTTATTCATGACGTCATCTCATTTGCATAATTTATTCATGGCGTCATCTCATGTATTCATTTTGCATAATTAGTAGTTCACAAATTAAAGTCAGGCCGGGGGTTCCAACAATGAAATAATTATCCACTTTAAAACAATGAAGTAATTAGCGGTACTTGTA
>JAUTBT010082061.1:0-12805 GCA_032361225.1 Lepetodrilus schrolli | reverse complement strand
ACATAGACATCTGTGAGTCAACATTATATATATATATATATATATATATATATATATGTGTGTGTGTGTGTGTGTGTGTGTGTGTGTGTGCGTGTGCGTGTGTGTGTCGGTGTGCGTGCGTGTGTTTGTGCGTGCGTCAACACCAACTATACATAATAAGTGGAACAACATTATCAACAAATACATCTGTACGACAAGACCAATTATACACTATGTGCGACAACACCAACAACACATACATCTGTACTTTCTTTCATCCTCGACACAGACTCAGTAACTGCCCTGACGCTAAATAGTGTATGTACAGAGCCACTGAATCTCTCTGTAAATGATGCCTCTGTGTGCTAGATAAATACGAGCTGGAAGATCAATGAAGGCTGAGTCCGGTTGCCCAAGTACAAAGGTAGGGCTTTAATGTTCATATCTTATCACATATGTTGCAATTATTTAAATTTTTTATTATTATTTAAAATATCATTTCTATGCATGTTCTTTCTATTGTAAAGCCACCTTTAATATATTACAGTAGTGATGTGTATGGAAATGGTGCTATATAAATAATAATAATAATAATAATAATAATAAGTTAATAAATATGAACACAGTGGTGCACTAAGTGTGTACAGTGCAACATTAAAATACACTGATTACAGACATCTGATATGCCGCCGTCAAGATATCATTTATCTGAAAACACACCCATCGTATCTAGCTCTTCGTTCATGGAGCGGTCAACTTTGTTAAATGCATAGAGATTTAGCAATTGGCCCTTTATATCTGTTATGAAACAATGTCGTCCAACGTTCGCATTCATTTTCGTGAAGGACTATAGTATTGAAAATAAAGTATGTGTGTGCGCACGTGCTGGCACCAATATTATTAATTATGGACTTTTACTGCTCAGCAATTTAGATGTCCTATTAAAATATTCGATAATTCATATTAAAGATTTTTCAAAACACATCAAATTTCGTCAGGTATATAGGCCTACATTCAGGATATTCATGGACTTTGGTTGAGGGACTGGGTATCATGTAGCTCAGTGTAGGCCTACTGACTATGCATCTAGGCCTAGGCCTATGCGCGCTTATCTTATTACATTTTTAAAGGACTCCAGTAACATTCCACATGTTTGGTGCTGAATACTCACATAATGTCACTCCGGCTTACTTTGTTTGAGGACGGCATCACGTAGTTTGCGATCAGTCACAAGTGGGTCCCGCTTTCGGCGAGCATCTTCAGAGATAGGACTTGGTCGGGACTTCCACAATCCTGCAAATAGTACAACTGCAAAAATTGCTATTATAATCGCTCCAATCATCTCGAAAAAAATAGAAAATACAGCTAGGTGCAAGGTGTGGTTTCAGTATAAATTGTTTGTATCTAAATGTCGTTCGTCTTTTGAACCTTGAGATACGATCGTTGATAAACTGATAACCGAAAGTAGCCAAGTA
Organism: Lepetodrilus schrolli; assembly: GCA_032361225.1. Lineage (NCBI taxonomy): Eukaryota > Metazoa > Mollusca > Gastropoda > Lepetellida > Lepetodrilidae > Lepetodrilus > Lepetodrilus schrolli. The sequence goes on along the minus strand of JAUTBT010082061.1, from coordinate 11,351 downwards.
TATTTTATCCTATTAATATTATTATCTCCCCTGTAGCATTTAACTGGTTGTATTATTATCGTGGCGCTGCACATTATTTATTAATAGACGGCGCCTAACCTATGTAAACTGAACGTCTGCACCATCGCTGTCCATGATTTTCAGTGATTTTGACACAAATATGTTAAGAATCAACCAGAAACTAGTTTATATCTAAACCTACAAGCATTTGTTAGCATGGCAAGGCCAAATGAATTGGAAAACTTTAGAGAGCAATGGAAAAATGAACTCTCGACAGTAGCATCAACATCAACCAGTCGAAATAAACCGAACCAGGGCAATGTAGACAACAGTCATAATAGACAGGATGATGTGGAGAAGCCACAGCCACAACCGGGACTTGGAATCGTTCTGTACAGAGAGAAGGCTGCCGATGGCCGCCCGGTCGCCTCCCAGAAGGAAGTCTGTGACAATGATGAGCGATACTACCCATTCATGATTCTTGGACAGATGTTGAAAGATGGTGCCAATGTCCCACCTAGTGACAAAGTTAAGACATCTTGCAAACATTCCACAAAATCGGACAGCAAAAGAAAGTATTTTGAAGCTGATATCCCCACTGAACATGCTGAAGAATCAGTGAGATTTAAGAAGAAGACATGTGATTTAACAAACACTAATGGACAGAAGGAGCTCCATAGCAAAACAAAGTTAAACATTGGAAACAATGACAAATTCCTTGATATTTTTATTTCTGATTTGGTAAGCTATTTACTATTAGACTAGTTTCTTATGAGTTAACGTTGTATACTATACATTGCACCTGGTCATGTTGGCCTTGTTTATGGCCAGGTAGTAATACTGCTTCGCTATACTCACTTCACTATGAAATGAGTATACACTATGAAGTGAGTATACACTATGAAGTGAGTATAGCGAAGCATTATCACTACCCAGCCATAAACAGGGCCAACTGGTCATGAACATGTCCTTATGTCAAACATATGAGATTCCTCTGGCATTTCCCTCTTGATTTTTTATTTTTATTATTGGTGTGATCAGATGAATGTCGGAGAGTGAATGCTATTGTTAGTATTTGAGCTATGTCGCATGGGAAAGACCCCACATCAGTGGTGATCAGCAACTCCTTACATTAAATACACACATTCTATATAATCCTGACAGTGCTGTGATTTCTAGCTTCAGACTTTGCGTAGGTTTCTTAAATAGTTTACAATGTTTAATGTTTATTGAGGCATGAACACACAAATCACTGCTTTGTCAATGTTTTTTTTATTTTTTTTATACAGGCCTCGTCCTGTGAATGAGCCTACTATAATTCAAATACAAGAAGTTATCACTAAATAATGTCAGTGGGAGAATCATGAGGAATGGTCTGCATTCTGCAATTTAAAAGTGTCTACATTTACATAATGTGTCTACTCTACATGTACACAATGTGCACATTGAACTGCATATTTGATGGATTAATATTATTATTGGAAATGGATGCATGTAGTCTTCATAATCTGGGAGTTTAGTTGATAAAAAAGCATCGTATCATTTTATTTCAGGATGAAATCAACGAAATTCCTTTCTTCGATACATCCTTGCCACGTGAAGTTGCTGTAAATATATTTAAACATCTAAGTATTGAGGATCTATGCCACTGTGCTCAGGTTCGTATTCTGTGATATATTTCATTCATTCCTTGCTAACAGTAACAGTAAGACAGGCTAGACAGTATGGTTCAATCTGAAACTAACATTATCATAGGATGCATCAAATGTCAGCTGTATGTTTCACTCACTAGAACAATTGCACTAACTGTAGCGGGTGGTAGAATGTTGGACTTCGGAGTCAAAGGTTCCAGGTTTAAATTCCGCCCCAGGGGCCCGGCATCAATGTTCGCGAAAGTTACCTTTCTGATGTGATATTGATAGGATGCGATGTCTATAGAGTGGCAATGCAGTTATCATCCTTGGTTTTGTCAGTACCAGCCAATGCTCACATGTTTACTGCAACATTCAGCGCTACGGATGTTGCAGGTTTCCTCCTGCCCTAAACTGACAAGCCGTGATAAAAGTGAAAGAATCTTGAAAGCAGCTCTAAACCCATATTTAAAATAACAAATAGAAACTAAATAAATATATATTTTTTAAAATGTACTCTATTTTTATGCTGCTATTTATCTATGCTTCCTCTGTGTTTAGGTGAGTCGTAGCTGGCGAAGTCTGGCAGATGATGAGTTGTTGTGGTGTCGTATCTGTCATCGACGAGGCTACGAGCAAGACCTTCGACCGTCGGAGAAAGAAAACTGGAAGCGGTTGGTTCAACAGCACATCAGTCTTCGGACACAACTCATTACAAACTGGAAGGTGAGCTACTTAACCCTATCTCTGCTAGAACTGTTCTCACTGGAGGGCTGTTATTACAACTGCTAACACATTACGATGTGAAATCAAAGGCGCAAAGTGTACTTTATTAGTCGGTAAAGTGAGTTCGCAAAATGCCAATGACGTCATGTGGCCGTACTTTTAATGCTCTTGTTTGTGATTACTACAAACACTGTGACGAGCTGGTGACGTACATACAATACAATGTCACAGTGGTATGACGTCATATTTGGGGCAACACACAGTTGATGGAACAACCAGTTAACAGGCCTAGTTTATGTATTCGTAAACAGACGGTTGCTGAATTTTCAATGTAAGCTTCTTTATTAAAAAAATGTGTACAATGTAAGAATAGGAATATAGAATTATTATGACGTTAAAGTACTTGGACGCAAGCATCCTCGTACTTTAACTATAATAGTTCAGGGCAAAACTATACTTTAATACACTATATATAGGGGTAGACCGTAGACTAGAAGACAGCCTTACTTTATAGGACTATTACACATAGGTGATTTTACCTATGTCCGTTATTATTATTGCTCATATACAATATATACAGACTATATTTATAAGAATCTGAGCTTTCAGGAATGAAAATCCCCACAAACCCATCAAAATAAATCATTTTACCTATCGATGATAAACAACAACTATTTACAAAATGGTGCCTATTTCTGTGGATTGCCCTCACGTGGTTAAAAGAGTATGCTGATTGGTCGGTTGAGAGGTCACACACTCCTGTGCTCACCTGGCATACTGCGTGAATAATGAGCTGATTTATCGATAACGGATGATTTGGAAGAAAATCAATCACTGTACGTGATGTAGGATCATCAGTTCTTTATACAATATGGTCTTTGAGTCACTTTAACCCTCCTCTCTGTGGAAAGTTTGCATTGTAATGCTGTGAGACAATTGGACTGACTGCCAGGTTTATACACACAGGGTCGACTTGGACGGCTGTCGTCACTACAACACACCCAGGGGGGCATCCTCAGTGTGGTTAACTCTGGTCTGGACACAGTTGTGGCAGGGTCAGTATCCTTTCTGTCTAAATTCATTCATCTTATCATCATTTATTAACAAAATAATGAACATATTATCAATTTTGATGTATTCACAGCATGCATCTCTGTTAAATATTTTCTGACAATTTACATATATTGGTAATATTTGTTTTATAATGATTGTGTTGTATTTCAGCTACTCAAATGGTGACGTCAAGCTGTGGGATGTCCATAAGGGATATAACTGCATTTTTGAGCCGAGCAGCACAGCTCTCCGGATCAACGATGCCGCGGAGGAAGGAACAGTGCCCAACTACGTCCTACATGTGGTCACATCACCTCAGGTCACAGTGGCCAGCTACAGTCACCGTAAGTCACACATCATCACCGTCAATTAGGAAGCGCCTTGGAGCAGAAGGGAGGCCACTGAAAACACTATATGTAAATGTAGCTATATATGCTGCCACCTCATTCATTGATCCATGCATAGCATTTTTTTCTGTGAGTCCATGGAAATCTGCTGATTTATTTGTCCAGATTGGCACTGGACGTGTCTTGGGGGCTCCACACCAGGCTTGTTTTCCACTGAAATCGGAAAGACCTGTTGCCACGGAGAACTGAAACGCCCGATTATACCTATCATTTCTATTGTCGTCATTTCATGTCGGCTTCCAGCGTTCTGTTACGATGTCAGTAGGTAACATGTGATCATAGGCCGTCATTACACTGTGTCATTACACTGTGCTGACTGTGTAGGTCACGTGGACGTATGGCTGAATGACCACGACATACAACCAGTGAAGACGTTCCATTGTGAAGGCGGCTGGGGTATTTCTGACCTGAAGTTAGTCCAACATTCTGCGACATTTGCTCTGGCACAAGGTTACTATGTGCGAGTGTACGCGGCAGACAGCAACATGGACTTCACGATGGTTGACAAGATCGATTTAAACAAGATGGTGAGTTACATGAACGTTAACTTGCTTCTATATCGCTTCTATATCTATACCTCTGGGGGTGGTACAACAGGTAGGACAAAACTATGGGGGTGGTACAACAGGTAGGACAAACCTCTGGGGGTGATACAACAGGTAGGACAAACCTCTGGGGGTGATACAACAGGTAGGACAAAACTATTGCAATGCAGTTATCATCCTTGGTCTTGTCAGTACCAGCCGATGCTCGCATGTTTACTGCAACAATCAGCGCTACAGATGTTGCAGGTTTCCTACTGCCCTAAACTGACAAGTCGTGATATAAGTGAAAGAATCTTGAAACCTCAATCAAATAAAAAAAAATAAAAAAATAAAGGTCTATTAGTGGGTGCAGGAGCTTCATGAAAGGATAGCATGACCTCACCTCACCTCACCCTTTGTATCTCCCAGGTGTCGCACATCAAGTGGCTGGAATCTCCACAGTCACACCCATCGGCTCAAGTCCTAGCCATAGCCACACCCAACATCATCAGTATGTACAAACCAGAGAGCGGGGCGGAGCATCTCAGCGAAGTCCACAACATGATTGACAGTCCAGTCACATGCTTTGACCTTCGACCTGATTCAGGTCAAATGGGTGTGGCATGTGGGATGTTTGGGGGACCTACTGAAACCTTCAATGTAAGTTTTCTTTCTATCAGTTTGTTGTCATAGTAATGTAGTTATGTCCACAGGCCAACAAATGCAATTTAACCTATTTTACATTTTTTTGGTGCATGCTCAAGAATTCATTATTTACCGATGTATTTTTTACAATGAAAACACAATCATTAATAATTGTAATTTGTTTTTATCAGCTGGGTACATTGCTGTAAAAAACATTTGCTATCATACTTCTATGAAGTATTAACCTCTTTGGTTATTGTTGTTTCATTCTTAGTCATGCTAAAACTGCCAGTGGTAATGCAGCCTGTCTTTAGTTGGTCCTTGTGCATCACTACTGCCATATCTGGTAACTGTGAACATTTAACGTAGTGTATTTACACACAGTAATTAAATTTCAGGTTCACATGTACGATATAGCGTCCTGTCGACTGACGACCTCGTTTCAAGGTCACACCTGGATGGTCACATGCATTAACATGGCTGACAGCCCCGCCCACAAAATGGTCACGGGCTGCGGAGATAGGAAGTAAGTGTCATCAGTGGGATACATCTCCCAATGCAGTCTCGGGAGGAATCCAATTACCATAGTTCATTCGGCAGTCATCATAGTACTGTAAATAGAGACTAGTAGAGGATACACCTGGAAATCCACAGTATGTCTTTTAGCTCAATGGACCCAATATGCTGAAAACCTGTCTGCCTTCCTGGGCACTCCTCTATGAAACAGCATAACTGTAAGGTCACCAATCATAGCCATCACCTACACCATTGCTATGGGTGGAGTTCAGGTTACTTTAGAGTTATGGCATCTCGTACAGGAGGACCCCGACAGCTTCTTGCACACCAGTAACTGTGCAGCCTGTGACACTGCACTGTAATCTTCACCATGCAGTTCTAGATCCTGTCTCACTACATTACTATGGATTCCTCATCAGCTGACTTGTGTCCTCAGAGTGCGAGTGTACGACACGCGGGAGTCTGGCACGCCAGCCATGACACTGGTGGGGCATTGTGGGAAGATCACGACGGTGCAGATGGATGACTGGAAGCTTGTGTCTGGTGACGAGGGCGGCTTTGTCCGAGTGTGGGACCAGAGGATGAGGACGAAACTCTGGGAGTGGTACAACAGGTAGGACCAAATTCTGGGGGTGGTACAACAGGTAGGACAAACCTCTGTGGGTGGTACAACAGGTTTGGACAAAACTATGGGGGTGGTACAACAGGTAGGACAAACCTCTGAGGGTGGTACAACAGGTAGGACAAAACTATGGGAGTGGTACAACAGGTAGGACAAACCTCTGGGGGTGGTACAACAGGTAGGACAAACCTCTGGGGGTGATACAACAGGTAGGACAAAGCTATGGGGGTGGTACAGCAGGTAGGACAAACCTCTGGGGGTGATACAACAGGTAGGACAAAACTATGGGAGTGGTACAACAGGTAGGACAAACCTCTGGGGGTGATACAACAGATAGGACAAAACTTTGGGGGTGGTACAACAGGTAGGACAAAACTGTCAATGAACACTACCATATGAACTTCGTCACCATGTCTTGTTGTCATCATAATCTAGTCTGCTGTATTTCAGTCATCCTGTACAACACTGTCACTTCACGGAGGGTGTGCTGGTAGTGGCCAATGTTCCGTATGACAAATTCCCCGTCCTTGACGACCAGTTTGAGCAAGTGACACACACCAGGTATGTGACTACACTTAACTATATCACACTAGATCTAATTTAAAATATACACATATATATTGGTAGATTGGTACGAAACGTGAGTTGTATTGACTGGTTACTGCAGGTCTAGGTGCTTTGTTTGTAGGTATCGCGGCACGGTACAGATGTACGACTTCTCTGCTGACCAGACTACTCAGGGCCTGCCAGAGATCTGCTTCTCCTCGTACGACCAGCCAGAATCATTCAACTATAACATTGGCCTGGCTATGCCATACGACACGATATAACACTGGTCTTGTCTTGGTCGTTTTACACTCATACGCAAGTCAGCAATATCCTACTTTACAATCTACACCATTGAAGAAGACCGTTATTATCTTGAAATCCAGCATGCAGCTCTACCAGCTTCTTCCAGGGAGCAACCCTGGTGGCTGAACCAAGCAGAAACACAATATCATGGCTACACACAGCTCCTCATCTGTAATCCAGACAAAGTACTAAAGTATCCTGAATTTGATCAAGTAGAAGTAGTTTTACACATAGCTATGCTGGCAATATGCATTCATCATGTTCTCCTGGCAGCTAGTTGGTAGATGGACCATTGAAGCAAACAATTGTTCTGCTGGAATACAGCAGAATTTCATCAAGCCAATTCAACTAAACATCCACCGACTGTTGTACAACTTACACATCTTAGTAAAATAGTGTATAACGTATCATTGTATGCCATTGTATATACTGTCTATATTTTGTATCATAAATATTACATTGTAATGTAAATACTTGTACATAAACATAGTCAGTCTCTAAAAGCAGTTGTTTTTATCTACTTGGCCTGGACCGACGTATTGTATTATGTTGTATTGTATCTGTACATGCACACACAGACGCATGCACACACGCACACACACACGCTCACCTGCATATATATTGTTGGCTAGCTGATGATGGTAATAGAGAAAGGGACTGATTTTGGTCATTCAGGTATGGGGTTTGTACTAAATTGAAATTCATGCTCGGATATTCTGACAAAATATTTTCCCCCTGAGTATTTTTACCTCTATCACGATATCAGAAGGATGCTTGTGCATAAACAGTGAAAAAGACACATCGACATACAACTATCTTTATCTATACAGCAAATTAAATAGGTGTCACAGCAAAGTCTGTACAATAACACAATCGCTGGAGCAGATGAGCTCCAACAGATGGCGCACACATCAGTCAGTTCTCCAGGCTGTAACATTATAAACAAAGTCAGTTTTCAGTCACACAACTTCCCACATGAAGATCTTTAGGACATCACAAGTGGGACGAGAAGTTCCCATCAATGTTACCAATATACACAACTATTAATCCATCACTTCCAGCATTGTATAGCTTCAGTCTGGCACTGCCCGTGTTCCTGGACACGTGACACAGCCGCCCGTCATCTATCTGTACAAGTAGTCCGCCTGCAGATTGGCTGCGATCTCCGCCTCCCACTTGTCGCCATTGGTCAGCAGCTTTTCCTTGTTGTACAGCAACTCCTCGCGTGTCTCCGTTGAATACTCAAAGTTAGGACCCTGTAACAAAGACAGCAGCACCTGAGCACTTGCAGGTTTACAGCAACTGACTAAAGCAATCCATGTTTGATAGTACACATAAATAAACCAGTGTACTTTCTCTCACAAACTGACCTCCACGATGGCATCGACTGGACACGCCTCCTGACAAAAGCCACAGTAGATGCACTTTGTCATGTCGATGTCGTATCTCGTGGTCCGTCGACTCCCATCAGCTCTTGGCTCTGCTTCGATAGTGATGGCCTGGTAACATGGGCAACACAATAGCAATGAAAAGTAACATGATAGAATACAAGCCTATCCAGAAAAACTCTTGCTGTTGAGAACTGGAATCTTTCTCATAAACAATTTGTAAACTAGTATTGTCCCATTATACGAGGAAGGAAACTTGAGAAGTATCTGCAATGGTGGAGAGGGTACCTGTGCAGGACAGATGGCTTCACACAGTTTGCAGGCAATGCATCGCTCCTCCCCCGAGGGGTACCGCCGCAGGGCATGCTCCCCACGGAACCGGGGGCTCAGGGGACCCTTCTCAAATGGGTAGTTGATGGTAGCCGGCTCCTTGAACAGCATGCCCATTGTCACTCCAAACCCTGGAACAAACGTGCTTCAGTCAACCGTGGTACATTGTACAGTTGTTAAGTGTGACATACACAACTATGGATTATTGCATCTTTCCACTTCATGAACAAAATCAGTATAAACTTTCACAAAATCACTGGATAATTGGATGATAATTCTCTTTACATATTCATATTATTACCCACCCTTGGATAATCAATGGTGTTTGTAAATAGGCTTGCACTGTGAAGACAGTATATGTTTTTAAAGACCGTAGACAGGTCTACCAATTAAACAGTGCTGCTGCAATCATGTTAGATGATGCACACAATATTTGATAAGTTTGCATCAGGTTTGCATACCTACAGAAATGCAATATTAACATCATAGAGAGTTAGCCAACTATCGACACAGCGTTATTTGTTAATTTGTTAATTAAATCGGCAACTATCTAACAATAACCAGTTGATAATTCATAGCACACGTCTTGTTCACCGGCCATTTGAAGGGTAATTATAAAAGGCGGATTAGGTATTACATGAACTACAGTCAATTAATGCAGTCTTGTCGAGTCTTTGAAAGATGATTGTTAGGGGTCGAGTGTTATTGTAAGGAGGATGAACAAATCTTAGATACTTCTGAACCAGATCAAATTTATAATGCTGATGAAACAGCTCTCTACAAAAACATTAAAGTTTAAAGAGGTTAAATGTCATGGTGGTAAACAGAGCAAGGAACGTTTGTCAGCTCTTGTTTATGGTTTATGCCAACCAAAGCAGTACAGATAAGTTGCCCCTCCCGATAATTGGTAAATCAGCTAAGCCCAGATGTTTTAAGAACATCTAATCAAAAGCAATAAGGCTGCATGGATGACTTCTGCACTTTTCACTGAATGGTGCATGGCCTTGGATGCAACTTGTGTCAGAATATTTTCCGTGTAACGATTGATGTTTTTTAAACACCCTCTATCCAGGAAACTAGCTGTCATGGCCAAGCATGAATCGGAATATGATTTATTACGAGTTGTAAACGCAACAGTTGATTTTTATTTATGTTGAATGTTGAATAAACATGTATGGTATAATCTGCATTCATTTTTCTTTTTATGTAGTATTTATTTGGACAACTCTCAAATGACATGTCTCGAATTTATTGAATGGGCCCCTGAGTTCGACACAACAAGGTTTTACTGCATATGACTATCAGTACATATTTGTCCGTGTGATAACGTTTCTGGCTATTGGCAATGACAGTTTAATAAAGTGTGCATATTTTACTATAAACAACTTAAACGCACGTGTTGATTCTATTTATGGAGCTCAGAATCAGTGATACTGCGCATATCTGATGCTGGTATTGCTTGTCCATGTATTTAGCCTACATATCATCCAATACTGATTGCAAAATGTTTCAATAGCATGAAAACTGATCAAATAATATTGCTGTTCTCAATGTTGGTATCCAAAGTCATCGAATATTGTGTGCAAATCATCTAATTTAATGGCAGCAGTAGGCCTGGTAGAACAAGTAGGCTCCACGAGACATTCAGTACCTCTGAACAACTCGTTCCAGAATGTGCTGTTAGCGGCTCTGTCAGTCATTTCTTTCCAGTCCATGCTCGGCTCGGGCACACTGACATCCTCTGCAATAGTAACCATAGCAACAGTTTCACTTAAAGATTAAAAAAAAAGTATTAATGAATCTAATAAAGTTATATTTGCTAATGTATATCTTTCACTGTGACTGTATTCAGGGAAACTAGAGCTTTATGTGCAATGATTGTGTTATAAAACTTTTCCGATAATTATTCCTGTGGATAAATCAGGGGCTGAAACTGGGAGTTCATCTGAATCAGTAACAGGAAACAATATAAATTATCTTTAGTTGTAATGATCCCATGGCAAAGTGCTGTATTTGACTTACTCCAGTGTGATGAGCTGCGTGAGATACACACTGGCCTCAAAGAGTGGCGGAGCAGGCTTTGGGCTGAAACAATATTAAAACTAATACGCATGATAAAGGTCAAGGATATTGATACATTTATAAGCATGTGAATAGCATTTACACTCACCGACATCAACATAATCGAATACAAAACATCCACATCCAAGATGATAATTGTAAAACAATATAAATATCCAGCAGAAACCATCTGCAATAACCACTCGGAGACTGTATGGCATTTTATGACATTGAAGATAAAGGTGCTGAGAAGAGAGAATATATTTCAGATTATAGGATTGCATTGTGCAGCAAAAGGATTAATAGTATGTCAAAGTGCAAGAAATGCCTTCATTTAACATCTACTCATTGAAATAAATCATAATAATAAACATCATTATTAATATAAAGCTTTCATTTGATAAAGTACCATTCCGACTAGCAGAAAATAACTTTAGTGTCGCCATTTTGGAAAGAAAGTTCAAAGGGGCATTACTGTGTTACTAAATTAAAAGCTTCAAACTTCGCGATATGAGTTCGCGTCATTGATTTTATTCAACTATTTTCTTTTTAATTTGAAAGAAATATAACTATTATTATATTCTGGATGGGCTTTA
>JAUTBT010082050.1:0-12805 GCA_032361225.1 Lepetodrilus schrolli | reverse complement strand
ACACACACACACACACATGTGTGTATATATATATACATACACACATGTGTGTGTATAATTATTATAATCACAGTATTAATCCTACAAATGCTAGACATTAACGGTAACAGAAATTCCATACACTTGCGGTACAATAATCAATGAACAGTCCTATATCATCTGTCTCTGTGTGTGTGTGTGTGTGTGTGTGTGTATGTGTGTGTGTGTGTGTGTATGGATTTCTTCGAGATCCAACTAGATCCAATTTTACCTGAAAGTATGTACGATTGATTTGTCTACACAAGTATATTTGGCAACAAGCTACATTTTCCGCATGCCCCATATGTTATCATATTTTTGTATTTTTGCGATAAAAATTACAAACATATTGAAAACCAGTGGGACAATTAGTTACGGTCCAATAGGTCTATATTATATAGGATACTGTCACCTGATAAATGTTAAAACAATAAATATGTAGGCCTACATTCTGATCATACTAGCTAAACCAATATATTTATATGGGCTCTGACTACTCCATTATTTGAATACTCGATCAGATAGTCAAGACAGTATCTTATACACAGATACGTACGTTAATAGGTATATAATAACTAAATAATTGTTCTGTCATAAATTGAATAGGCCTATTTAAGATTACCGACATAATTTGATGGTAAAATACGTACACAAATTCTAGTATTTATTGTACCACATATACCTACAATATAATATACATTTCTATAGCAGCCTTTCATACTACAAACCAATAATATAACATAAAACATAGATTCTATAAATATAAAAATAAAAATAAAAATAAAATGCATGCGCTCAATGGCACACAAAAACTAGTAGCTAGACTGGTAATAGTTTTACTGATACCGATTCACGAGACCGGAGTCAGTCATAAGAAAACAACAACATACAATTCAATTCAAGTTTTTGTGAATTTGTTCATTGAAAAATTTATATGGTGGGTCTTTTTTTCTTTTTCTTTTTTTTCTTTTTTCTTTTTTTATCTCCGCAGCTTTATTTAATTATTATTTATCTTTTTTACATATCTTCATTGTTCTCTTAATCCCAATTCCTACTATTGTATAAACCAAAATGGCAGACTCTTAAGTTGTGAAAATGGAAACAAACTTGCTAGTCAAGTTGAACGGTACGTACATTAAATAACAGCAATCGCCGACTGGTTCTGGTTTTCACACTGATAGACCTTTGCCTATGTCACCAGAATGTCGATATGTATACAGTGTTATGAATAATTGACATGGTTGAGTGACTAGGCGTTTAAGTGCGACGCCTAAAATAGATATGTGAATGGTCCAGTATGGTGTAGCAAACTCCGCAGTGTCGGTGGCAATTTTGGGAAGGTTTAGAAGTGTACCAACAGCTGATGATACGTTGGACAGGAATACTGTAGATATTTTAAAAAGTGTTATTAGACATATTTTGGACACATTTTATAAGAAAGATGATCGCGAACATCGAATCACTTTTCTATTGAAGCAGTAGTAAAATATAACTTAAGAACTCGTGGAGTAGCAGTATTTGATGTCACAATATCAATCGGTCATGCTTGGACAGTTCTGTTGGTCATATCATGTGACATCCGGCTTCCATATTAGATTTCTATCAACATATACATGAGTTTGAGTTGTACATGTATATTTAGCCATGTCGTTAAAACAGTATCCTTACAAAACTGAATTATTCTAGTATCGCGGATATCCGTGCATGATATAAAATGACACACATTTGAATAGAATGGAAGAAAAGGGAGGGGTGTGGGTGGAAATCATACCGAAAAAAAATCTATCCAAACCATCGTCACGTATGGTGACATCATTTTTACGCAGGTATGCAAGTTAAATTGGTTAAAGGTCATGTTAGTACCATGCAATGATAAAATCATGTAGTTTAGCTATTCACGGTCAAAACTAATTCAGGAGGAACTGTAGACATTTATATTTATAATTATATTACTCTGTTATGAGCTGGTTAACGTAAGTGACCGAAGTTGAGTGGATGACCAATATCCCAGGAGTTTACTCTAACATTAGAATTTAGATGCAATCATCAATAGATCGCGCGCAGCTTGCTTCGAACCGTAACACCATGGAAACCCATTACACGACAGGATATTTTTATTATTCTTATGTTTTAATTGATTCATTGAATGTTACTAATAAAACTGTTTAAAATGTTTTATGACCTTGGACTGTACATGAGACATTCTGTTGATTCTGAACAATGAAGAGTTGCAGGTGCTCAGTTGCATTATAAATAGATTATATATTATATGCATCAAACAAACAGTCCATCTAGAGGCTGTATAAGTATTGATTTATACCATTCCATATTTTAATATTGGAGGAGAGAAAGGAAGCTAATTTTGTTTGTATGCTGGGTTTCTATTATAACGACATAAGCTCTTATGAATGGAAATTTCTTTTCAGATAACATTGCAACCATGGACCAAGCAAATAACGCCCTTCCGCCAAACAAACATTTCTACCGAAGGACATTGCCGTCTTCGTGCATTTCATTCTCGTCCAACGAGGGAAAGCAGCTGTTCAGAGAAGCTCTGTTATCAGGGCATATGGAGTGCTACTTCAAACTTGCCTCGCAGTTCAGGACACAGGATGAGCCAGCTTTCTGTGGTCTGTCTACAATGGTGATGGTGCTGAACGCACTAGATGTCGATCCCGGAAGAGTCTGGAAAGGCGTCTGGCGTTGGTATCACGAGAACATGCTAGACTGCTGCGTACCCTTGGAAATTGTCGAGCAACGAGGCATAGACTTTGAGCAATTCATCTGTGTCGCCAAATGCAATTCTCTCACAGTTGACGGAACGAGGATGGAGGAAGGAGCAATGTCTCTGTCCGTCTTTCGGGAGCTTGTGAAGGAGTACACTAAGGTAGATGACAAATTTATTGTCTTGTCCTACTCTCGGAAGGTCCTCGACCAGACTGGTGATGGACACTTCTCGCCACTTGCAGGCTACAATCCCCAGGAGGATATGGTTCTTATGTTGGACACGGCTAGGTTCAAGTACCCCCCACATTGGTTGAAAACAGAGCTGATCTTCCAGGCAATGAAGGCCATTGACGAGGACACAGGTAATGAATTCAGACTGTTGATATATTTATTAGCTGAATTTTTTGTATCATTACTTCCACCAGTTACAGATTCCACTGTTTAACTCTCTCCATGCTGGAGGCAACCAGAGATGCCATGAAGAGCAGTGCCTGTGCCTAATCCAGCAGCATTAAGAGTCAGTAAAATACTGTCTGTTTATGGTTATGTTAACATCTCAAAATCTATGCCTAGTTTCTTCAAGACCATGTAAATATATCAATTTCTTCATTATGGTATTGTCAATAGTTATGTCAGTAAGACTCACTAAGAGTTCTGCTTGTATTCAGGTAAGCCCAGGGGCCTGATGCTACTCTCCAGATCAGAGAACAGCCAGCACCTTCTACTGTTCCGTCTGGCCAGCAATCTGAGCATGACAGCACCAGAAAAGTTCATCCCCGAGTTCATGGCCAAATGGAAACAAGAGCTGGAGAGAAAAAACGAAGAGGAACTGGATCCCGACACTTTCTGCCACAAATCTGCAAAGACTATGATCAACATTTTGGCCGAGACCGGCAGCGGTCGACATCTCATGACGACGCAGCTGGATGTTGCATGCCCTCAGGATGTCACCAAAGACCAGAACTGCCTCGTGTACCAGCTGCTCAAAGCTCTGAAGGAAACCACAGTCTTCAAGAAGGTGTCTGAAATCTTGAGGTCACTGGAAGAAGAGAAACGCGAAAGAGTCCTCCAGTTCTTTGACTTGTCATCTCCACCAAGCACTGGTTCCTGCAATGCATGCAGCACGCTGGTATGTGAACATTTCATCTCACTTCTGTTGCTCAGTTGGCCATACAAGCTGCACTGTGTCGGAGAAGATGTCGGAGAAGATCCTCTGGCCAAGCGCTACTACTTGGTATACACTGATCAGATAGCTGTCATAGAGTCGTATATTTTGGTCCATGAAGTCAGTGTTCTACGTGGACAGCTTGAAATCATTCTCAAGTCAGTTTTTAGCACCGCGGGTACAGTTGCACCTTGTTCAACTAAGTGTTGCAAGAAGGGAATGGTGGCAAAGCCTGCCTGCTGAGGTGGCAAAGCCTGCCTGCTGAGGTGGCAAAGCCTGCCTGCTGAGGTGGCAAAGCCTGCCGGCTGCTGACCCTTATATCCAGCACAGTCTGAGAAGGTTCTGGTGATAGCGGTGGTAGATTGTTGGACCGAATTCAAAGGTCCCGAGTTTTAACTTGCCCATAGGACCAAACTGCAGTGGTGATATGTTGGTACTTGGTTCGTCAGTACCACCTGGTACTCGCTGGTGCTACAGGTGTTGTAGGTTTCCTCCTTCCATGAAACTGAGATGCTGTGATACTTAAAGTATAGTTAAAGTATATTAGTATATCCATATTGGTTAAAAGTTAACCAGTAAGCGACGAAACCATTATTACGGTGTCTGACATGTTTTATGTTATGGATGTACATACATTGTCTTAAATACTAAAAGTCTGTAAATGCATATTTAAGTTAATCATTGAAATTGGAACACTTAAAAAAATGATACAGCAATTACATGTGAAATACTTTGAAATACTCTTATATATAAATAAGGCCAAAAAGTGATCATTTTGACTACTAGTAATTGTACCATAATTATGATAATATTTAAATTTCCTTGAATTTGATTGGTCAAATTTCCAGAACTATAATTAAAATACAAATAATTCAAAATGGCTAACACGGATATTAGTTTTATGAATATCCAAATTTTAGTACGGGAAGTTACAGTGAAATCCTGGGAGAACTGGACGATAGTTTTAATGAAGTGCTCTTAACAGTATGAAGAAAATAGTAAGCAATTTAGGTTCCATTAGGAGTCCTGGGTATCGTTTCACGAAGCTCTACTATGAACTGATGAAACTAGTCTATAGTGCTCTCGTAGCTGGTACGTGTCCAACAATACATGGTTGGTGTGTCGTAAACCGTTCTGGTTTTATTCAAGGGAGACAACTTGTTATACACAATGTCATAAGCATACATATATTACATCCGCCCTTATTTGGAGCTGAATAAGCTGTTATTACTGGAATATAACAACAAAATGTGTATTAATTCCTCTTTGTCCAAAAGACATAAATGTCACTAGTGAATCTTCTGCAGTTGCGAACTAAAAAAAAGAAAATTCACAATGGTTAAATACTCATTTAATGCTTGATAATCACAAACATCTGTAAAATCAAATCATATATTTACAGTCTCTAATGAGTGCAAAAGTATGTGTACCTGAAAAATTAAATCACAACATGGCATGGCATATTGCAAACTCGTAAGTCAATACGACGAGGTGGCTTATAACTCTACCACTTTGCGTTACCACAGTGGATGGCGACAGGAACTGTACAGTTTGTCAGTAACAGTACTATCGGGTGCTGATTGTGGCACAGTCACTGGTTGTGGCACAGTCACTTGTTGACTGGTTGTGGCACAGTCACTTGTGGCACATTCACTGGTTGTGGTACAGGCACCGGTAGACCTGGCGGAATAGTTGTGCTCGGTCTGATAATTGTGTCATGTTCCTTGTAGGCTGAGAGGTGTAGATGTTTGTGATTCCTGTTGTTGCACTCTACTACATATGAACTTAGGCAGATAGCCACTGGTTACCGGGTCGTGGTACCATACTGACTGGATTGCCTGGAACTAGTTCATGTAGGTTGTCGCCGGACTTGTAGTACTTAGTTTGTCTGATATTCTCTTCAACTAGCTGTTTTCTGACTTAAACGGGCAGGTGGTAGCGCAGTGGTAGAATGATGGACTTCGGAGCCAAAGGTTCCAGGTTCAAATCCTGCCCCAGGGGTCCGGCATCAATGTTCGCGATAGTTACCTTTCAGACACAATATTGTAGGATGCACTGTCTGTATCATGGCAATGCAGTTATCATCCTTGGGTCTTGTCAGTACTAGCCAGTGCTCACTGGTTTACTGCAACATTCAGCGCTTCGGATGTTGCATGTTTCCTCCTCCCCTAAACTGACCCGCCGTTATATTTGAAAGAAACTTGAAAGCAGCTCTAAACCCCAATTCAAAAAAGTTTTTAAACTCTAATTTCAACAGTGTTGTACGCATTAGACTTCAGCAGCTCTATGGCTATGGGAATCCAGTTTCTGGGTGTTCGTCCCATTAATATTTGTGCTGGTGATAGTCTATTGCCCTCTCTGCCTCTCTGTTTGACTGGACATACTCATCACAAAATGCTGTGAACTCTGTCGATGCGAATTGCGGGTCATTATTTGATTTTAGCTGGTCTGGTATTCCATGTCTGCAGATTTGGCGCTTCTGTGTGGCAATGGTTGTAGAGCTAATCATGTCCGTTAGTTGGTTCCCTTCAATGAATTTGGAAAAGTAATCGCCTGTGAGTGGGTAATATTTACTTTCAAAGTCAAAGATGTCTGATGCAACTTCGCACCATTGGTGAGTATCACATGTCTCTGACACTTGTTAGTTTTGATACGGGTCATTCTCCAAAGCTGTGTACCAAAAGTGTGACATGGGTCTCAAATATCAAAATATTTCAAAACAAACAAAATGTATGGATTTGTGAAGGCTAATGTTTATTGCTTCTGACAAATTGAAAGAAAATATACTCCAACTACATGATTTCTTTTGATAGGTGGGTAAATGAGACATACTCTCAATATCACTCGTGTAACATGGAAACCAAATATGGTTATATCAGGTACTCCAAACTGATTTTTTTATATATATGATAGCATTACACTTTTATGATATTCAGATATAACATTTTACACTGATTCCAGTGGTATAATTTTTATCTTGATGTGATAATTTGATTGGATAAATCTACATTTTCACAAAGCTGTGGAATATGTACATTAACATGGAAACCAAGTCTAATCACATATTATTGATTCCTATATAATAGAGATTGCAGCTATTTTTTTCAATATGATGGACATGAAAATAACATGAATGTTATACCATTAAAACAGTGGAAGTGTAATTTTTTTGCACATCGGTTCACTTAACACTATGACATCACCAAAACGGACGTCATCATAGGAATTCCAAAGGCTATATCTCAGCTTCTAATAAAGATACAGAAATGTATTTGGTATCATTGGAATCAGCAGAACCCAATCTATATCATGCACTTATAACAGTAAACAGTTGAATATTATTGAAAGCAATGGTGATGCCACAATAAATGATAATACCCGAATACTGTGTACATTTATAATTCATCTGCATAGATCTATCATGCAAT
Source organism: Lepetodrilus schrolli (assembly GCA_032361225.1). Taxonomy (NCBI): domain Eukaryota; kingdom Metazoa; phylum Mollusca; class Gastropoda; order Lepetellida; family Lepetodrilidae; genus Lepetodrilus; species Lepetodrilus schrolli. Next base: position 5,467 of record JAUTBT010082050.1, on the reverse strand, counting down.
TCTGTTGTAAGAATATACAATATCTTCAATGTCCTGTACATGCCAAATACGGAATTCACTGCTCACAGGCAGAACACTGAAGTCCCACTGAAATATGTAGCATGCATCAGTGACAGCAACATCGTCCACATTGGGCCATTTGAAGTAGTCTTTACGGCTTTTTGACTCTTCCAAGTATTGTACCATGGCCTTCTGGGGGCTGTAGACCTCAATCACCTGTCCTATATAGAAGCATTGGTCGTAGAAGGTTGCTACCCACTGTCCCTGCCTTGAAAAGGAGAAGGTGGCCTCATCAGTGTCATCAACGTCTTCAGGAACTAGATGTACAGATTGTCGTCTTTGCTTTGGCTCAGATGGCTGAAGCTCATCATCTGCAGGAAATGGAAGAGCAGGTGGCAAAGGAGGGCCATTGGGTGGGTCATCTTCTTCCGGTAGGTGGTCTTGTAAAGCCTTTGTGAGATCTTTCACAGTTCCTGAAAGTTTCAATGTCCATTTTTTTGTTCAAGACGATTTTTTGGTAGCGAATTTCATCCTTTAAGGCTTCCTTTACAGCACTAACTTTCTCCCTGCTATCTTGTAATCTTCTTCGAAGGTGTGTGACATCCACTTTTCTTTCACAAGACCCACCATGGGCTAGCACCTTTCGAATTAGGTTGGTGTTCTTTCTTGCTGCATCAGCCTCTTTCAGCCTCTTCTTCCTCTCATTCTCAAGAAGCTTTCCTCGAATCTTCAGCCGCACAATTTTCTCTTGTTGCCTGTGATGCATGCGTACTTGTTTGCTTTCTCTGCGGGCGATTGACAGCAAATGTGTAGCTTCTTCTTCAGATTTCTCTGCAAGCCACTTGGAAGTCTTGTTGTAGTGAAGCATTTGCGTTGTTGACCTATGATGGAATGAGGTATTGCGTCGTTTGCCCATGTCGAAATCTAATTCTCCAAAAACATTTTCACCCAACATGTTGGTAAGGGGACAATGATCTAGAGTCTGTTGGTCTTCTGGAGTGAGGGTGCTGCCATATTTTCCTGTCTCCAGGAACTCCGTCAGCTGGCCTCTGGTTGTCACAAGGATGCCCTGCATCAGCTTGCTTAGTGCATGTTTCACAGCGTCAGAGTTTTGTGCTGCAAATTTGAAGACTTGTTCTGTCATTGGTGACTGTCACGTATGGGTGAAAGATTCCCGTTGTGACATAAAACAAAACAAACAAAAAACCCAGTGACTTGGAGGTAGAGTACTGCAACCTCACAAACCAGTGCAAGTAGTCTGTCATCAGTGCAATCCGCTGCAACACTTTCTATTTTGAGGTTTGAATGTCCCAGATAGCCACGGTTCAGAAATGATTGCAAGTCTTCATGATGGTGAATGATCGCTGCAGCCCCCATGAAGAAACTGTTGAAGCGGTTCGATCGATAGCTTGTCATGAAGCTTTCCTTGCCTACTTCTTCACAGTATCCAATCCACTCTGCTCGACACCCATTTTTATCATCACCTCTAGGACCTGTGATGTCCGATGTGGTTCTAATGAGTCGTGATGTTGCATTTTTAGTCTTCTTGAAACATTGGAATTTGGGCTGCTTGTCCCTCCCAAGCTTTTCACTTGATTGCTGAACGAGATCATTTTCAATGGTTCCAAGGGCTGTTTCACAGGCACGGCTCAGTTCAAGCAAGAAATGAGCATTGTAATAATGTCCTTGATCTCCTGCAACAGCTGAACAGTGATATCAAGAAGTGTTGCTGAATCTTCAGTGGCAACTGTTGTGAATCCAAGGCTATCTCATCTGTAAGTTGCAACGAATTTAAGGTGGTCTCTCCAGTGATTATGAGAATGGAGATTATAGTTGTTATTGTACAGGTACTTACCAATATATCAATAAGCATAGTTCCTTGGAATTCCAACTAAAACAAATACAAAACAAAAATAGACAAGCAAAACAGAACAACAACAAAATCAAAACAAAAGTTAACAAGGAAATAAAACCGTTTGATATATCAAATATCAGCTAAAATATTGTGTGTTTTTTAATGATAAATATTAATGTTTGAAGGGAATAACAGATTACATAGACTTTGATACAGTTATTTCAACTTATTCGTGTTAAAATCGGTGAATAGTCGCAATATCATGAATATGTCATGTCAGACGAGCAAGAGAAGGGCGAAAAGCAAAAGTCACGTGACCACTAAATACTTCAGTTTTCTCACGATCTGTAGAAATTTAGCCTCTATAAAGCATAATTACCAAATCTTACATCTATTACCTTGCACAGCTATGTCTAAATTAGGTTATTCCATGAGAACATTTAATTAAATGGAAGATTCATTGCAAGAGGGGTATCGCCATACTATCGGCGTTTCAAACATTCGGTGAAAACACGCTATTTTTACACTGAATCACATTATTACGACGTGCAAAAACGTAAAGATCACATTGTAATTATAGAATAAGGATCTTACGAAATGTTTGCAACTACCACCTGGCTGTTTATTCAGTGTACTGGATTGGCAGTGCAGAAAGAGATCTTTGGCATCAGTGATTAAACTGGAACCAGCCTTGACAGCAGTAGCTGCATGGTTCTTCACGACCACACTCACCATCAGATCGCCCTGTGCCGTGGCGCAAACCAAAATAGTTCCTCTCTACCGTACAATTGAAGTCGGCCAACCCACAGGATATGTCCAAAAATGGGCCCTTCGACTTGTACTGGCTTGCACAGCCATCTGTCCATTGTTCAGTCTTGCAGCGATTCCATTGATGGTGCGAAGCTTGAGGTCAACATTTGTGCAATATTCGCACAAACATTGTCTCAACGTAGACTGACGCATGGGCCGTACATTGGATGGGCGACACTTTGAAAAGTGAGAAAAGCTGATGATGTTGCTGCTCTCCTCAATGCATTTGGTATGCAAGTCTGTCAGTGGCATGGCAAGAACAGATGAACACTTGCCAGTCTTCTTTGAAACAAGCTTTTTTTCTGGCAAGGGACAGGAAACAGATTCAAAGAACGAGGATATTTCTTTCTCAAGTTTTTTCTCTTTCTTTTTTCCACCCTTGGGCGACAAACTGGCTCTATCTATTATCTTAGTAACTGTCTTTCGGTGGACCCCAAGGAGACTGCTACTTTTCCGTAGAGAAGGATACTTTTGGCACACTGACATCAAAACATTACGTCTGTCGTGATCGTTTTCTTGGGGATGCTGAAGAAATCAAGTCATTCAATTTCTGTACAAATATTCGCGGACTAGATGGAAGCAGACCCCTTGTTCTTGACAGAGCCTTTCTTTTTGCTGCTGGGGTTCTGACCGATTCAACTGGCTGGAAAGGTGCTTCCTCAGGAAATGTTAATTTAACCCGGACAGTTGAAGAGTTTGATTTGGTCGAAGATGCTAATTTCCTTTTTTTTATACTTCACACGGCATGCTTCATTTGTCCGACGTCGTTTCTGCTTCTTTTCACTTTCAGTTTTGTTCCCCCACCAATCTTTCTTCTGCTCCCTCCACTTTGCCCGCTGTTCATCTTGAACTGCCCTGGTCTTCCTGGGCTTTATGGTTTGTCTTTGTTCTGTCTTCTTTCTCTCCCATAGAGCCCGCATTCTCAGTTTTGTCTGTTTTCATTGTATCGTTTTTTTCTCTCATCTGTACAGTTTAGACAGTAGGCCTTACTCGACTGCCTACATTTTTCTTGATACTCAGCATATTGGTCAGGATGGTTTAGCTGAATCTTCTTTTTCCAATCACGTGTTGCTTCTGCTGCTGTCTTCTTCTTTTTCTGTGGTTGTGGAAGAGGTAGTGGATTCGGCTCGTCAGATTGCTTTTTAATAGCAATCCTGCTGTTTTGTCGAATCGACATGGTTATAATATGTTGTAAGGAAAGAAAAAAAATATCAGTTACATGAGCAATGTGTTGTACAGTTTTAAATAAAAATTCTGTTCATGCATCAACCTATCATTAGCTTCACCAAAATGTAATGAATCAACATTGTGAATAGAAAGTCCATACCATCCACGCACTGTCAACAATGAAACTAAATTAGTTGATATCCCTTCCACAAAGGTAGAGTACATCATAGGATTTCCGCATGGCAGACCTTTGTGGACTTTTTTTACTCTATTTTTTTCCAGAACAGAGTATAAGAATAATATTTTTAATGAAACCAAATTGATTTTAAAAAAAAATGTACTTAAATAATTGGAAAATGACAGTTGTTATAAGAGACAATGTATCCACCAGTAATACTTATTGGTTCTGTCAGATCAAGGATTTTGCGAACCATTCTACTTGAACGTTTTGTTCATTGAATAAATAAACATATCTTAAACATGTATTTAATTTTAAAACAGTTATTGAAAATGACCAATTAGGACACACAAAAATGTGCATCCTACTAAAAATAAAAAATGATAATATAGTTTGACAGACAACTATTGACTACGTAACAAAGACGCTAAGATGTTTAGCATCCATGTGACGAAGGATATGACTTGAGATAAGGTTAAATCTAAATCACTCTTGATGACTTCACACTACATACACAAACATAATAAAGTATTCCATTACTGACACAGTCGCATAAGATACTGTAATTTATTTGTTTAGAATGAGGAAAAACAAATCTATGAATTCGTCACGAAGAAGCCACCATTTTCAACTTCCGTGTGACGAAAGATATGGACGGCCAAAGTATTCTCTTTTGTACTAAATATCATCACATTTACTAAGTATCTGACGAATATATATATATATATATATATATATATATATATACATATACATCAAGCATGTTTTAACTTAATTACAGGCCGTTAGGTAAAAAGGTTATAAATATGTCCGTGTAAAGAACATAAGTCAGATTGACAACGTAACAAGGAAGTCGCCATCTTAGCTTCTGAGTGACGAACGATATGATCAGCAATGTTTTGCATATTTAAAAAAATATGTTGACATAAAAATATAATAAAATAATATCCGTTATAGCTACAATCACATGGTACATTTATAATAGATTAAAGATTGTATGAAATTAGCTGTAATAGCATTTTCAATGTAAATAAAAATTGAGCCAGGAAACTCGGAATGTTTCTCTGCCTTCAAAAGTAGAAAAGAACACAAAATCAAGTCAGATACAGTGAAAATATTATGAAAGAAGTGCCATGTCATAGAAATACATAATAGAAGCCAATTCATTGTTAAATCTTACCTTTAGTATAGCAGAGGTGCTCAGTTTCGCTTCGGAATCACCAACGTCACAAATACAATTCCATTGGAAACCATGTGTTTATTTTCCTTTTCACGCCAAACAGAACCACGTGACTGGGATAAGTACACACAGTTATCTTTCCGCCAATGAGGGCAACTTAATCTGTGTCAATATAGGTCCTACTTGTTTTTATTATTAAAGAAAATCCTAATTATTAAAATTGCAACGTCACACCATAAACTGGAAACAAAACTTCGAAAAAAAATATAGAATGCAA
>JAUTBT010082039.1:0-12806 GCA_032361225.1 Lepetodrilus schrolli | reverse complement strand
GAGCTTCAGTGAATATAGTAATGTCAGAAATAGAATAGGGCGTGCAAGGAAATTCGCGCTCCTATCAACTTCTGGGTGATGGTAAACTGGTACTTTCCGGACGCGCCGTACGCTTACGGTATGCTTGTGTGCAGATCCTAATCGAGATGTAGTAACAAACTGTCAACACTTATTCCCAACTAATCAACGGGCTATAATGGCTATATTGTTATATGTTCGGCTGTAACCACACCGCTATTAGATATACTTGCCACTACTTTATTTTTCCATCGGACCTTCGCCAGTAAAAAACAATGTTTTGGCTTTTTGTACAACATATTGGAGATTTATTGGCAAAGGTGGAGATCGGGGTCCCCATCCTTTTAATTACTAAGATTGGCCGAATCTCGGTAGCAAAATGTATTTCATGATTCTACAGTCATCTAGGCTTAAATTTTGCAACCAAATAGATAAATGTTGATAATTGTTTTTTGCGGTAAGTACTCCATATTATGTCATTCAGCGACATGCTGTTTTGATCAGATCGGCCATTATCAATGAAACAGCTGATGGATGTGATCATTGTAAAAGAGTGATCATTGTAAAAGCAATGATTATGTAGTTGTTAGATGTAAATCTATATGTCTGCGCTAACCTTAACCCTATCCCTATACCCGACTCACGAAAATGTCAAATAGAGGGGGTCCCTATCTCCACCATTGCCGGTCTACTAGTATTTACCATGTTTACTAGAATTTAGCTAGGTCTTGCTTCTTTCTTTATAAATATTCTTATCCGATACTTTTAGAATAACACTGGCTATATATTAATACTTATTGAATAGTTAAATATACTATAATCAGGTAAAAATATAGCAAAATATTTAGTATTTGTAGTGTCAACGCCAAAATATAAATATGATATGATGGTCAATTGGTCAGGTCCAATATAAAAATAATAATAATTGAACATTATGAATGATCAGTTGACGAAAATAAATATTATTGACCAATATAACTGCCAATAATTGTTATAAACACATGCTCAAGCTCAAATGTTATATGGGGATTTGTCAACAAAACTTTGGGATGAACATGAGTTATATATTGATCCTGGCAAGAGGGGGCCCAGTATCAATGTTCGCAGGAGCTACCTTTCTCGTGCGATCATGATAGGATGGACTAGTTGTAATGTTGCATTGTAGTTATCATCCTTGGTTCGTCCGTGGTTCTTGCAGGTTAACTGCAGCATTCAGCGCTACAGATGTTGCAGGTTTTCACCTGGCCTAAACTGACATGATGATATGAGTATAATAATCTTGAAAGTGGGTCTACTTTAAACCTCATTGAGCAAAAATAAATAAATAAAACAATCATGGCGAGAGACAATAAAAATAGCATTATTGTCAATTTTTATGGGGTATTTTCGGTTATTACAATCACAAATGTTATGATTCTTTTTAGGGATGTGTCATACGATACCAATATTTTGACATGGTAAAAATGGTCGGTGACTCTCCATATATAAAAGAATATGGAGGGATGTGTTTCAACCATCATTAAATAATTGCACTAAATGCATACTATATAACATCATGTACATACACAACTCTTTGCATCACACGAATAAATAGGGGCAATCCTTAACATGTGAATAGTTCATCTCTGGAGTCTGTAATTATGTCTCTGTAATTATGTCTCTGTAATTATCTCTGTAATTATGTCTCTGTAATTATGTCTCTGTAATTATGTCTCTGTAATTATGTCTCTGTAATTATGTCAAGCAGCATTACGTTTATAATGACAATTTACCTATATTCAAGAGATTTGAACACCAATGACAAGCTAACTTTGGAACTTCCGGTATTGGAGTTTTGCATATAGATTTCATCGGTGTGGTTCTCTCGACGATGTAGTAAATAAACTATGGTTTTGCTAAATTACGCTATTCAAATACAATAGTATTGGTATGCTTGTGTATTTAAGCATGTTGCTTTACTGGTTGGTATGTCTTTGTATTAAAACATGTTATTTTACTAGTAGGTAGGTTTATATGTTTATTTAAACATGATGGTTTACTAGTTGGTGTGTTCGTGTATTTAAAGATAATTCTTTTAGTAGTATTTGCCTTCATGGTGACGATCGAGTAGGTCTGTAAATCTACTTGATGCCGACATATTCTACTGTTACCAATAGCGGAGTTCATACTGTAATACATGATTCTTATTCATGGAGATCTAGACATTTATAAGTGTGGCAGTAATATTTGATTATTAAACAGATGCAAATATTCAAACGCATGTGACCACTGGTGACACGGAGGTCAAACAAACTGACCGTAATAGTATGTATCTAACGCCATGCTAGACATCCGATTGGTCGACATCGACAGGTATGGAGTGTATAGTGTGTTTGGTACAAACGATTACTCACACGAGTGAAGTGAATCGATGGCAGTCTCTGATGATTTAACGGTTATCGATCACTTAGTAAATTTGTAAAAGCTTTTAGCTGTTCTCTGGTTTGATTGATGGTACCGTAGTCTTATATACGGAATGCGCGTTAGGAAATAGTTCCAGCATCACCCCTTCCAACCCCTCCCCACCCCTCCCCACTCTACCAAGTCCACCTTGTCCACGCTGTACATGATCCTCATGTACGAAACAGTCCAACTCTAAAGTAACCGTACCTCCAACTTTAGCCATGGTGTGGTCAATGGCTAAGGTTGCTCCAAAGGTTACTTTAGAGTTGCGCTGTTTCGTACAGGAGGGCCCGGACAATACCAACAGAATTATGCTGCTCCTTCCTAAAGACGAATCGATTCAGCTGTGTTTGTGGACCAACTATTGTAATTACCTTTATTAACATACTTCAAAGACGTGCGCCGCACAGGTATTATACTCTCCGACAACCGGCCAATTATGAACATCACGGGGAATTACTTTCATCTTCTTAAGAAGATTACCCGCTGTACTGACTGGTAAAGCGGTTCTGCCACTCGCTTTGTTTATGGCCGTCGTGAATTACGAATCGTGTACAATAGTTAGGTTTCTGTATGGGTTATTTCACATGGGTATGGGTTAATTTCTCCGAGATATGAGACATTCATATTTTGATATCAATGATTACAGTCTGAACATATAACGTATCTCAATGAAAAGTTATACAATATCGTTGGCCTGAGCTAAGCGTGGCTTATTGTATTACTAATTCCTCTGTCACGGCGAGCAGGTGCTCACTGCTCACCTTACTGTACCGGAACCTATTCAAAGTATGTAACCGGTATGGTTAATAATTTCAGATACCTTACCGTATTAGAAACCGTTTCGGGTATTAACGAAAAGTACTATATGCACCAAATATAATTGCAACAACTGTTTTATAACGTAATTAAATATGCTATAGTCTAGCAGGTAATGTTACAAACCAATGTTTGGTGCCAGTATTCAAAAACAACTTCACGCAGGTCACTCAAATTTGGCACATTGTTAGGAAATGCTTGTACCCAACCAGTTCCAAAATTACAACTTCGTAGATCTTCGAATAATTATTCTGTCTATTTAACGTCTTACTAGTTCACTTCACATTTGTGTTAAATAATGTGGAGTGGTGGTGTTCTATCATGTAACAGCGATTTACATGTACATGAATACCAATGACCATTGGTCACATGACAATATCATGAATATTCCCATTGTCCACGTACTGAAAGACGAAACAGATTGTTATCAATGCAGGTGTATTTTTAGGTAGATGCATAGTACCTCATTAAATACCTATAACACAAACGCTCATGTACATCCCTCTTCAAGTGTTCCACAGGCACTTGAATCGGACCATTAATTTATTTTAATACATTCGTTTTAATTTTTTTTTAAATATTAATGTTATTTTTTTTTTTAATGTGGGTGTTAGATAGTCTAGATCTAATATTTAAAAATAAAAAATATAATAATAAAATAAAAAATAAAAAACAACAACATTAAAACAAGGGACCCGGCATCGACGACACACAATATGTGTTACGTAATGTGCGGAGTTGGGTGTGTACGGAGTATGTGCGTCCGTGGGTCCGGATTCGGTCAAGGTCGCACTGAATCAGGGGCAGATAACCTCGGGCGTATTCCAAGCCCCGTTCTCGAGTTAAAACCAACACACGAACGAGATTTTCACTCCCCACTTTTTGGCGGGTTGGTGGAGGATCGAACGAGATCACACTCGGCACGTACTTAAGCGTTCGCAACCGGGAACACGAGATCACGGTTCTCGGGTAACTCGAGAACGGGGTTTCGAATACGGCCCTCGTGTCTCTCTCTCTCTCTCTCAACTGTTTCACCTGATGTTTGGGTTATGATGTCAACAAGGAAAGCAGACGACTGGATGAGATTACATATCAGCTAATATTTTAGCGAGGATCGCCATTTAAACTTTGCACATTGTTGGTGTTATAGTCACCAGAGGTCAAAACTACACATGGTTAATGTATGCTTTTGTAAATTACTTATCTTGTCTACATTGTTATCAATTTTATGTTGATCCAAGCTGGAGTCACCTCCCACTGATGTAATTTACATTTGACCTCTGAACTCGCACGCACTCTCTCGTTATAACACAAAACACGATTGCCTGGAAAACACACGAGCCTCGAAATCATATATACGTATTCGTATTTTTTAACATGTTGACACTATTTTCTGGGTGAGAAAGCAGTTCATTCGAAGAAGTGAGTCGATTTTGTATTTTTTCCCTCCGCATATTAATTCACTCGTGTTTACTCCTGCCGTTGCTTTTAAGCACTCATTGCGCATGCACCACGACCCAACACTCGTACCAGTAGTGTGATGAATTGAATACACCCATACCTTCATTGATCACATAATTATATACAATCACTACCGGCATCTTTGTACTCCAGCAATCTGCGTATATCAGCATAATTTCTATGTCCCGGCCATCGACAATGCATTTAACATTAGTTAACATTTGAATAAATCGGCATCTCTCTATTCCTTATACCGCCATCACAAAAGCAGACCGGATGCATTATTCTACTATATATATTAACGGCATCCAGATAAACACCAACATCTATTAACCATTTAATAGAACTCAAGGCCAAACACCTCTAGTGTAAGAGGGCTGGTATGGTTCAGCTATTATCCTATTAGCGTTTGATATTCTGCACGAGCTGGTCACATGGCAGACATGGATTGAGCTGGCACAGGGGTTCGGTGATAGAATAGTAAAAATAATAATATCATAGATATTCTAAATCTAAAAAAAACTATGGGACCACGTCCATTCTATAGAATCTTGACATGATTCCTATTAATGTCTATACATATTATAGATGTTTCGTGTGGACGGCATGGCCATGGCGACTCCAATAGCCTTGCAAGTGTTCGTTCTTTATCTTCAGACCATCATGGCATACTTCGGCCTTGTTTATATTCGTTCTCTATCTGCAGACTATCATGGCATCCTTCGGCCTAGCAAATGTACGTTCTCTTTCTGCAGACCATCATGGCATACTTCGGCATGGCAAATGTTCCTTCCCTATCTGCAGAGCAGCACGTGTCCTTTCTCCTTTAAGATTGTAACCTATATTGGAACTCACTGGGAATCAGACAAATACAAATGTTACGTTAACAAGAAAATAACATTCTTCAATAAATTGCATTAAGTACAACTAAGCATAAAGTGTAGGCCTATTTATATATTTTATGGTGACGGCATGCTGATGCAAATGCTTTTTCTAAAGAAGAAAACTCAAAGTCGCTGCATCACGTAAGTTGTTATGTTTCTAGAGTAATGATGTACACTCTCGTTAAGGAAACTTCAATTACTCCACCGTAACACGAACATTTTAATATATATTATACATCTCTTCAATCAACAAAAATAATTATTATCCTACGTGCATATCAACACGACAGAAGAAAGATTGAAAATCGGTTAAACAAATACCTTCTACTATACTCGAGCATACAGCGCAATGAGACTGTAACGATCTGAAGATTAATCGAACGTAAGTAATAGCCTATACGTGAACTACATTCATCTGATACCAAAAAGTAACGTTGTTGATAAAATAGTGGCAGAACATTGCTACTATGTTTCTGCACGAAATGACTTTCATTCATTTCACTCATAATATACCTATATACCTGTTTATTTATATGTATGAGTATGAATGCACACTTAGGTAATACGTGTGTGCTATAATCCTTTACAATACAACGTCTAGTTATACATCTGGGGCGGTATTCATAAAGATTCTAAGAATTTTCTTTAAAATAAAATCTGAGAATGGCTAAAACATTCTTAACTAAAAGTTACTCTTAGAAAATCTTAAACGTACATTATAAAAAAAAGGTTTTAGAGTATCTTCATTGGGAGTAGTGCGAAGACTCCTGCAATTTAAGAAGCTTTTAGAGAATTCAAAGAGCTGGGATTCTTTATAAATAACTTTTTTTTATAAATTCTTAGAATAAAAGCAGATTTAAGAATTCTTAAGCATTTAAGAATCTTTATGAATACCGCCCCTTTACTCGTTGTACTGGTGGCGTCATAGTCCAGTGGTTAGTGCAGCCAGTAGTTCCTCTTTGAGTTTAAGCCACGCCCGATGCCCCGGAGAAAATTTACATTCGCTGCAAGTAAAAAACAAACTATAATTATACATCCATACAGTAAGTTCGTCTGCACTAACCTTTGCTCGCAGGTGTTGAGGTAATTCAATAAGTATGCTGCTGTTGGACGTCACATATATGATTGCTGCTGCTGGACCTCCCACTATAATCAACTCATTGCCAGATTATTAATGAGTCAGTTTGGTCGGTCGGCTGAACATCGCAGTTATTGTTTACGCCACCTAGTCAGTAAATGTAAACAGACGTGTATACATGCATGTCTATTCCAAGACATTTTACGAGACGTGCAGCATTTTATTGACATTGATATTATTGATATTATTTCAATTTAAACAGCAATATTTATTTCAATAATAATGAAAATACGACATGGTACTAATCGTTTATTCGTTTTGAGATGAAAGAAAGAATACGATCAATAGATCCATCATCAACGGGACAATGCTTTACGTATTTCCTTTAGCACCCAGTGCAGGTATACTTTTCAGAGTTCAAACCCACCCCCATGTTTTTTAACAATTCATAAAACCTTCCCCGTGTCAGTAAATGTGTTTGAGTTCATGTTTGTATGCACGTACTTATCTTTCATGTATTGTACGTATAATGTCCGCCATCATCACAGTAATTATGGATTGATGGCCCAGTTATTAGCTGCCAAGGACAAAGTAATGTGCTCGTCCCCTGGTACACAATTATAGTCTGTATTGACATTCCGGGAACGACCTTCATGGTGCGAACCTTCCAAATGGTTCGGGTCAACAGACCCACCTCATGCATTGTCCTCGATAGCTAACGATATTATTAAGACATGTGCAGGTAATGCCATAACGAATTGTCCAGGGAAAACTCTTATAGAGTTATTGTCTTTGCACGTGACGATGCCACATACAATGCAGGGTCATGATGTGATAACAGGCCATTTTCCGAAGGTCTTCGTAATGATGGACGTTGGTATCCATGTTGACCATGATGGCGGATTCATTGCCCATTAGTTGTTGACCATTCCACGTCAACACTTTACTAGGATTGATCTTATATTATGCATTGGATTAAAGCAATAGAACAGTAGTACAGTTGTTGAACTGATAGATGCTTCTGCTCCACAGATGAAATTTACATAATGCATATCATTGTTCTGAATACATCGTAGGTTATAGGGATGATATATGGTCCTTATATCTACTGCCCAGCAACTGCTGCCCTGGGAACTTGGTATCTGGGTCTGGTGGTTGATGAAGTGTTGCTGTAGGAGGCGAGGTCCACGTCCTGGGAGGCAGACCGCGGTCCAGATTGTCCAGAGTGTCCAGAGTGTCCACATGATCCACTCTGCACCATGGAACCACATTCACGGTTAATCTCAATACAGGATCGGCGTAATCGAATGGCTTCACTGCCCTGGAAATCTTGCACTAGATCGGTGGAATGGACACTATGGGTGAAATACCTAGAAATACTAATATTCCTAATGCCATAATCTTGATAATGGTTGTTAACACTAAGGCGTACAGAAGTAAATATGTCAACATGTTTACAAGTTCATTTGACTAATATTCATTCAAAAGCACGTTATGAATACTGCGCGTGGTTTACCTATGGTTATTGTTGTTATATTTACTATCATATCATAACAGACCTCAATTTAGCGACTAATTTGGGAGCCATGGCGACCTAATTTTGCATTTGGCGACCAGTATTTCACCTATTTTAAGTGTTTCTGGATCTGCAGGAGCCAAATGGCTCCTTAGAACATGTTGTAACTTTGAGCCCTGATGTCATACTTAATCGTCATGATAATTGGAAAAGAACTGATTTAATAGGTAGCTGTAGGCTACACTGACGCCCAGTTGACAAACTATATGCACACTCTGATATATCACACTGATGCCCTGATGATGCACTCAGAGATGCTGCCCTGGCATCTTGGTAACACTGTCCGACACTATGACATGCGTTCTGATAGCATAATCTCATGACATTGTGACACACCCGGACACTCAAAGATCTTGCTAATGTCGCACTAGCACACTAACATCACGCTCTGACACCCAGTGACATACTTTGACGCCCCAATGGCATACTCCGAGGCAGGTTCTGGTCGGTTTTCGGATATGGAAAGTAGCGCAAACTTCATCAATACATACCCCACCCATGCACAATTAATCTTTATTGTTGCCCAATGCCAGTCACGTGACACATGGTTGCCGGTGTTTTGTAGTTACCTTGATGTCAGGACTTTCGTCATACTAATTCCATCATATTAATTATTGACCAATGTCTGTAGGTTCGTTCGTTTGTTTGTTACATTAATGGCATTCATGAAACACCATATAGGCATATTCTGTAACTCAGCCCACGAATAGTGTCAACATTGAATTTATTGGTTTTCTAAGACGTCCCCTGTACCATAACGCAAAGGATTGATTTGTACCGTTGAAATCATGTAAAGTAGATATGACTGGCCTGTAATGTCTTCAACCTGTATAATTTCGAATCAACACTTGCACATATATCTGTATTACAAGGCAGACAACTCCATATTACTTGGAAAGTCTCTAATGACGTATTTCCAGTGGCCATAATTAAATCCCAAACAGTCTTTGCAGTGTGGTTCAATATTTGATAACGTACAGCGGTTGTATGCAATGTATGTCTGCTAGCTCTGACATTCACACCTTCTGGTGGCTATAGTTAAGTGGCCGGAGCCTTGTGGAAGCCAAACAAATTGACAACACAGACCATCGATCTGCGCACAAATGGAAACTGTGTAGAATTGTTGTATGTAAACACCTCTAGTGGAATTGCTGTGAATTGGATGATTGATAATTATTTGTGTGAAGTTGCAGTGTACAAAATGCTGATCCACTGGTTGCCAGTACACGCCAAAAAAACAGAACTAAAATACAGCTGTTCGTGGTGTTAATACTCAATTTATTTAACATATTTGACACAAATTAGTAATAAAACCAAGCATGCATTACAAACCGATTGTTACATTGGACTACCAAACCTAACCTGAATTACTAGTAATTCAAATGACATTGTCGTAAGTAGCAGACCGGTACCGTATAAGCTGTCGTAATTATAACTTGGATGTTGTTTTCACATAGGGATAAATTACATAGACCTGCGTTGAGTAATACTGGATTCGCGGGGATACTGCCGCCTTGTAATATTCCCTATGTATTGTAACAGGGAGATTTCAATAGTTATTCTATTCTCCAATTCCACCATTTGTAGCAGGGGATTCTAACAGTGTTTATGGTATCTAACACGGGATGTTTAAGCTCTCAAATTCCATGATGAATTTGTTGATGTTTTATTTGCAGCTCCATTCCGTCATTATATTTTACAACTGAATGTTATTTTCTGTCACATCTTGCCATACAGTAGGACACCTCGATTCCACTACTGATTGTGAATATCTCTGTGTTCTGGTGACATATTAAAATATCACTATATATATATACCTATACAACGTTACTATAGATATTAACAAACATTCAAAACTACTGGGTAAGAAAAGCTACTGCAAACTAAAAGTCTGTCATTGCAAGATTGATACAGTGCATAGCGAATTACAATTAGATATATCATATTAATTATAGAGACAATCACATTGACATGGTAATACGGTAAATTGGATTATCATTAGCTTAACTGAGCTGGCGCCAAGCTAAAGTGGCAAAAGAGACTATACAGATATACTATATTGCCAACTAATCATCGACCCTTCAGTCTTCTAGCCTGTCATGATCAGTCTCTGCTGATCACAGACTATACAGATATACTATATTGCCAACTAATCATCGACCCTTCAGTCTTCTAGCCTGTCATGATTAGTCTCTGCTGATCACAGACTATACAGTTATACTATATTGCCAACTAATCATCAACCCTTCAGTCTTCCACCCTGTCATGATCAGTCTCTGGCGAGAGCATCCAAGGCACACACTATCTGACCACAATTCTACCGGTGCACAAATGGCCACCCATTGTAAAGGGCTGTAAGACTGGATGAGAGAACAATACATCTGTTGCTCTTTCCAATTTAATTGTCAAGTTGGTTGTAATTGATGGCAAGAATACAACATGAATTTAGTTTAACACAATATTTTCCCTTCTTTCATAAAGGACAAAAATGGCATACCCGTACTGAAATTCCTTCAGATATCATATTCTTTCACATACGTTATTATGATAATAAATATAGTTGCTCCTTCCATATAACATTGTTATAACAGAATGCAGACGGTTTGTCCATCCTTTGAATAGTTACAATTAATTATGGTAGTGTACACATCGAAATATATCTAACATCATCTTACGGACAAAAACAAAACCACCGGACAAAAACACCTTTGGTTAAAACCCCCATGGAACAGGGATGTAGGATGAAAGCCCCTTTGGATAAAATCCCCTAGGACATAAATAAAATCCCCTAGGACATAAATAATGTGATATCTGGTGTTTGCATAGTAGATTATGTATTAATATGAATTTTGTATTAATATCAAACTTTTCAGGATATGACATAGGTGTGGGGGCTTTTGTCCATTTTCCCCATAAGGCAATGGGCTTTTGACCTAGGGGCTTGTGTCCTAGGGGCTTTTATCCGTATACCGGATTAGAATCCCCACTATGCCCGAATACTAGAAATGTTAATCCAACCAAACGCAACGTATTTAATTAACATGTTTATGATGCATATGTTTCATATGTATTTTTATGAAATATACTGGAATGAAACATTAAATTTGAGGATTGCTTAATGTGGAATATTTGGTGGAATATTTTAAATATAATTACGAAAGGTGCTTAACGTGCTTCTATTGTACAGGACACTCTATAGTAACTTTAAAGAGAAATGCATGCACTTGGGATATGCTTATATACAAAACTGCTTAACATGCACATGTTGTCTATGTATTTATATAAATTATACTGGAAATAAAATCACAGATTCATATTTACTAGTATCCTTTATTAGTATTTAGCATAGTGGCATTAATGATATTCTTGTGCTATGGAGGCGGAGGCCACCCAACTATATCTGCGGGGCGACGTCTGAAAGTTGGATGCCCTACACAGAAAGCCTCCTGGACACCCGATGACGTGTCCTACAAGGATCTTCGACATTTCCTTGCCGTGTGCACATTTGTATCCTGCCGGCATGAAACATCCGAGAATGAATAAATCATACAAAAAAGTATGGGTTTCCCTGCTAAGAATGTTCTATATCGATATAAATACCCAGACTGACATGAATTATGTCCACACAAAGATTAGTAGGTTTGATTTTCGTACGCAGACCAACTGATGGTAAATCATGTTTGTATTTTGCTGGGACGGGTGAAGGCTAGGTCTAAGTATTATTCTGCCGTCAAGCGTTCGATATCCGACCCCATTGTTCTAGCAGGTCGGGGCATTGTCCCTGTCTCGTTGATGTCAGACGTCCCAAGACGGTTTATCTCATACAAGAACATGAAGAAGCCAGTGATGGCTTAGACGAGTTTCGCCTATCAACAATAATAGGCTTACTGTCCAGATAGCTCAGGTACATTGCTGTCATTAATGAAACTTCCACGTATTGCGTGGTGATGAAAACAGAAGAGTAATAGTCTATTGTTGCTCACCTGCCTTAGATTAGCGTCTCTAAGAACGCTTATATCATAGCTTTCACGATTCAAACAATATTTTTGCGAACAATAACACTGATAATGAATAATATATCGACTGGATCCGAGATAAAATACATCACAGAGAGGCGGCTAAATGAAAATGTCCCTATCATTAATATTATGAGTTTTAGATGCACCGTTCGTCATTACGGGTAAATTATTATTTATAGTTGCAATTTTTGTTGTATATGGGTGGGACTGTAGCAGGGGGTAAATGTTCCATTTGCAGGAAGGTAGACACAATTATGTTTTTGTTGAATGTTTTATTTACAGCACCATTCCAACTTCTGATATTTGTTATAAATCTCATCTTGAAGTATACAGTAGTACATCTCTATTCTACTACTGATTCTGAATATATATCTCTATGTTCTCTACCTTTCATTACCATCTTTCATTCCTGTCTTTCATTTCTCTGTTACATGTTAAAACATCACTTTATATACCCATACAACGTTACTGTGGATATTAACAAACATTCAAACATACTTGGTAAGTAA
>JAUTBT010082028.1:0-12807 GCA_032361225.1 Lepetodrilus schrolli | reverse complement strand
GTACATATGCATGCAAGCCATGATGTGAGTGAAACAATCTTGAAAGTGGCTTTAAACCCCAAATCAACCAACCAACCTTCCATGTGATTACAGACTGATAAAGTCACTGTGTTGTTGTTGTTGTTGCCAGTGTTATTGTTATTGCTGTCATTAAACAAACTTGAAAGTGTGCAGCAGCCGTTGAGAGGTCGTACCTTAGACAGAAGCTTTTGTTACAGTGTCGGCATACGACAGGTGTCAGCTCCCTGTTAGAGCAGGTGTCAAGGTAGCAGGGGAAGCCCTTGGGGCCAGTATACTCCACAGTGTTGACAGGAATGTGAGTCTGAAAAGTAGGCTGAACATTAAAAAGAATTAATAATAATAATAATAATAATAATAATAATAATAATGTCCACTTATAATATGCAATTTCCACCCCTGAAAGCTCAAAAGCCATGACACTAGGACTAAAAATATACAAGAGGATCTTCATAAGGTGAACAATCTGGCGCAATCATGATTGTTGTTCAACATGTTCAATACAGACTCGTTAATTTGTTCCCCATTAACATTATCATCAGGAAACTGTAACAATGGTAATTAACATACCCGACTGCAATCGTGTGAATCTTTGACTCTGTGTTCCAGGCTTAAATATAGAACATAGAAGATATGCAACTGAACATTGAACAGATGAATCATGAAGATATGAACGTAACATACATAATCATGAATGCTGTATTTGTACTCGTGTATTCGGGAGTGATTATAAGATGTTCCTACTGGTCTCAGTCAGTAGGGGGTTACCCCTTTGGCTCAGTTGGTAGAGCGTTGGGACTCACAATCCAGCAGCTCTGGTGCGACTCAAAGGGTTACCATAGTTACACTCAAATGGCATGAAATATTTCATGTACAATATGACTTCCACGCTGATTTGGATCTGTGTCCACGGCTGATTCAGATCTGTCGATTAATCTGACCTAACAGGAGTGATGTCAGTGATGTCCATCAATTAATGAAGTCATTAAAAGCATCATCTACACAGTAGCTGAGCAGTCCTAGAGATACTATCTGAGTAGAGATACTATCTCCTGTGGAATCCAGTATTGGGTGATACATTAAAATGTTTCAGTGTGCATACTATTGAGTAGATGATGGTAAATATGCAGTCAGAATAATAATTAGAAATAGGTCCAAATCATCCTTGGAAATAGGTCCGAATGAGCCAAGGTCCGAACAAGCCAGGTACTACATAACAAACTATTTGATGTCTTCTATTTTACTACTGGAAAACCATATATACTTATTTGCATTAAATTTTTTATTAAAATGCATACCAGTATATCTTGGCACAACCATCACACTCAAATGGTAGGAAATCTGTTTTAACAGAAAGCATTGTTTATACTATAAATTCCACCGACCATGCACATAAATTGATAATGACAGTCAAAATAAATGGCTCCATTTGAAGAGCTATGTTGACAATATGGGGAAAGGTCTACTCAATATTCATCTCATCATTTTACATGATGGTACGTGTAGTGTCTGTCTCAGCTTATTTGCTAGAGGGAGTATTCATCAAACAATATCTACCAAGTTGTTTGCAGGAATCAACACTGCACTGTTTCCCAATGTGTGTAAATTCGGCCATCTTTGTGGTAACTTCTGGTACAGGAGCTCTAAGCATTGACGTTCGGATTCGCATATATCTGTGTGGAGTTCTACATGTTTACTTCCGGTATCTGCAACGTGCAAAATAAATAAACGTGTCGAACATTCAGTCGTCAATATTTACCTTTACCAACGTCCCTGTGAATTATATGTTGTCAATTTTGTGTATAGTATGATGAACACGATAGTCAGATTAATCCGGTGACATATACAAGTGGCACACATGATCAGTTTATAGTTTGTTTTAGGTTGTTGACATCTCTTGCGCGAAAACTGAAGGTATGAACTCCATATTTTTATCAATTGTTAGTTTGTTTGCTATTTATATCAATCGATATCCATACAGTATACAGGTATAGAGCTAAACGACTGAAATTATTTTTAAAAATTAACTCACAACTGAAAAACTAATTCAACACTGTTCAACTACAGTAATTAATCATCTGCAATTTTAATATATAGAGATTATTAACCGAGTGTCTTTAGATATTGTCTATATCCTGCACTTAGGGATAATCTTTATATTAGAAAAGCTTCAGTGAGTCGAATACATAGAGATTATCCCTAAATGCAGGATATAGACGATATCTAAAGACACAAAGTTAATAATCTCTTTATCATCTAATGTCAAGCTAAAATACTTAGAAGAAAACATCAACGTATGAATCAACATTTTAAGTTACGTGTAGGAATACATGAAGGTCAGTAAATAGTAAACCACTTCACTTATTGATAAATACACCAAAGGAAAATAACTTTAAAAACAATTCTCATTTTTATTACAAATTATGAATATATTAAATCTAGTCGATTAGCGCTTAGTCTCTGATTTATAATTATCATCTTGTTTACTATTTCCATATGGTAGCATTTATAAATATGAAAATGACGTCATGTGAAATAGCTCCCTAATTTGCATAGTTATTAGTCAGGCAAAGTAGCATGATACACAAAATATTTGTATACTTACTTGTTCTCATAAACTGACTTGAATTTCATTCTTATTACTGGTTATTTCAAGGTATATTTGTAACATTTAAAAACATACTATATTAATGTATATGTATGCACATGATTTTTGGCAAAATTCATCATATTATTTAGAAACAAAGGGCAAAAACAGTGTAAATAATGTCCATATCCAACTTTCCATTAAATGATAAAGGTTAACATCAAAGGTGTTTCGCCAAGTCCAGAGTTTCCCGAGTCCGCTTACAGTGACATATACACTATGTGTCATGCATGTGTGCTAAATAAAATCTAAGTTTCTATGTTTTTCAGGTAATTATTAGCACAAGAACGACAATAACCTAATGCCAGATACAGTCTGTAACCATGGTAACCAGTGGTAATATACTAACGGTGTAGTGATATGTCTGTATACCCAAGAGTAACAGTAACAGCCAATAATCAATAGTACTAAACACAGGACAGAGTCCAGGACATAGCAACATGCCTACAGCATGTGAACAGACAGTGGATGACATTGAGGACATTGTGTCGCGCGATGACCGCCACCAGTATGATAGAAGTGGCATTCGTACTGAGATTGTTCCGAGACTACGTCGATCAAGAAATACTCGGAATTCGCATAGAGAAGACCAGTTGGAAGCTGACAGTTTCATTCCAGGTTTGTTCTACCAGTAAAATAACTGTGCTGTTTGCCTATTTTGTTAACAGATTGTACGAGACTACTGGTACTACAACCAATTAAATGTCTGATACTACTGGTACTATAACCTATTATATGTCTGAGACTACTGGTACTACAACCTATTAATATGTCTGAGACTACTGGTACTACAACCTATTATATGTCAGAGACTACTGGTACTACAACCAATTATATGTCTAAGACTACTGGTACTACAACCTATAATATGTCTATGTAATGCCTCGGTGTTTCTGACTTGCTTAAACTCAGTGTTGTTGTACTGATTCCTCCCATAGTAGTATGATATACACATTCAGTCTGGTTATATTTAATCTCCTAAAATGGTAAGTCTGATTAATGCCAACACCTGGGCTGTGTTCAGACTGCACTACAATTACTACACTACACCCTGCTACTTTTCTACAATGTAGTGGTTGGCTGAACGGGTTAGTAGGAAAATAGCATTTCCCTGTAGAACACTACTGGGTCCAGACCTTCCTGTAGAGAAAAGTAGTACTACATATGCTGGCTGAATGGCTTCCGTAGCACTGCACAGTACTATGTAGAGATAAGTAGTGCAGCCGGACAACACCCCTGATACAATCACTGATAAATAGTTTGAAATAGTGTGAGAAATATCATCAAGCCTCAGCTCACTAATTCATGTCATTCATAATTAACTGCTTTCACTGAACTATTGTTTCTACATTACTACAGATTGCATTGCCATCTTTTCAATGTGTAATGATTAATTGTTGCTGTTGCCCAGGGAGACAGAGCATATACGTGAAGACCTGGGGATGTTCTCACAACAGTTCTGACAGCGAGTACATGGCCGGGCAACTGGCGGCCTACGGATTCACTATCACAGGTACTCACACACCATGCAGTATCGTGTCACACATTCCTCTCCTGAAATTGATCAGTTCATGAGTAATGATAATATTAACAGATATTTACATGCCAAATGCACTGTTACATCATGTGAAACACTACTTTCTTACCCCAGACGATGGATCTGTGTGCACGCAATTTCCTTCTCAAACTCCTGGGGAGTATGCAGGTGTACATGACTTTCTGTTTCCACGCAGACAGCCGAGAGGATGCCGACCTGTGGCTGCTGAACAGCTGTACCGTGAAGGGGCCGGCCGAGGACCACTTCCGTAACGAGATCACTCAGGCGCGACAGCAGAACAAGCCGTTAGTACTGGCCGGGTGTGTGCCCCAAGGTCAGCCTAAAGCCAACTACATGCAGGTGGGTGCTCGTCGAGTCTCGTCACGGCTCTCTGTAGTTTGGTTAGTGACCGATAGTAGTGCAGTGGTAACGTTTGGTTAACCCTCTCACTGCTGGATTAAGCACATGCACTGATATTTAAGGCATCTCCAGTTGCCTCCAGCATGGAGAGAGTTAAGTTGGTTGGTAAAGTTAATGAACGATGGTAGTGAAGTGGTAAATCATTGGATTTTGTAGCCTGAGGTCTCAAATTGAAACCCACCCCTAGGGACCTGACATCAATTTCATGGAAGTACATTTCTGATGCATAACAATCTTATATTTTTGTATTTGCTGTGGCAGTACAGTTGGTCTGTCATGACTAGCCGGTGTTTACAGCTTTACTACAAAGCTCAGCAGTACGAGTGTTAGGGGTTTCTTCCTGATGAAAACTAGCATTTGTTGTAATATGAACGAAGTAATCGTGAATGCATTCATAAGCCGCAAGTTAAGAAATATGTAATTTTTATTTATTTACTTACTTACAGTAAACAGTATCGTGTTTAGTTGCTGGGAAAGTATTCACACCTGTCGTCTTCATTGCAGGGACTGAGTGTGATCGGCGTACAGCAGATTGACAGAGTGGTGGAAGTCGTCGAAGAAACTCTCAAAGGTCAGATTCACTCGCAGAGGTTAACTATTGTTTAGTGTCGGTATCGTGTTAGAAATGTTTGCAAGTCTGCCTTGACAAATGTAGTCATCCCCAGTAGAAATGCATGACTTTCCTCCAATGGTAATTCTGCGAAGGGTTGGTAATGTTAATACTTGTACCAGGAAGTTGTGCGTCTACCCGCAGGGAACTCAGTTCAGCTGTACGGCCAGAAGAAGCTGGCGGGCAAGAAGACGGGTGGCGCCGATCTCAGCCTGCCGAAGATCCGCAGAAATCCTTTGATAGAGATCATCGCCATTAACACAGGGTGGGTATCTGAGGAGACGTGCTACAGCATAGAGCCAGCATTGGACACAGTTGCCCTGTATCTGTGCTCAGTCTACAGTCCCACAGTGAGAAGGTGCACTCAGGACAGTAAATCCCAGGCTCCCGTTCTGTGGAATGATTGTAGCGCTACAAGAGTCATAAATCCTATTTGTTAACACAGAACTATTGTAGCACTACGATCATTCTGTGGAACGGGAGCATGGTACAGTTTGTAATGTTATTAGACTGTTTCCTTGCTTTAATATGTAATTACTAACATAATCTTGTGATTCATCACAATTTGTCGATCTATATTTCTTATATGCCTTTCATTTATCAACTGTGACAAGATTTTATATTGAAGATCTTGTGTTTATTTGACAGGTGTTTGAACCAGTGCACGTACTGCAAGACCAAGCATGCTCGTGGAGAGTTGGGAAGCTACCATCCCGCAGATATTGTCGCCCGAGCTAAGCAGTCATTTGAAGGTAGTAGTGATGTTGCATGTGCTGCACCAGCAGTTTCCATATCTTTCGATTGTTCCTTTCAAGACTGATATAATTTATTCGTTTCAACCATAAAGCAATCACAGCTGTAATGATATGTGGGTTTTTTAAGTCATGTCTATGAATATCGTCACCAGAGGGCGTTGTGGAGATATGGCTGACCTCAGAAGACCTCGGTGCCTATGGTCACGACATTGGCGTGTCATTGCCAGAGTTGCTATGGCAACTGGTAGAAGTCATCCCAGAAGGCACCATGATGAGACTTGGCATGACCAACCCTCCATACATCCTGGAGCACCTACAGGTAGACATTTTTTCCAACCCACATGGTCAAATCATCACCATATTTTCTGACTGTGTATTCTTTAAGTGTGTAATGTACAAGATGATTCCTGTATTTGAAACAGCTATTACCTTGAGACTGCACTTAGCTTAGTTTAGGAAATTCTTCTGTTCACCCAGCAGGGAATGGGTACCCGATATGATGAGATTGCAATGTGAATGTTTACCTAGTGCCTAGAACATGACAGCTTGGGTTGTATACTTCCCAAGGAGTTGAGAGGGAAAGAGTGCACACATGCATTGGCTGGGGTAATAATGTAGTGTTAAAGGCATACAATCTCAGTTTGTTGACATATTTAATAGTCAACATATTTACCTGAAAGAATGTACACTTAGTTTGTCTGCATAAATATACATTTTCCCGCATATCCAGCTGGTTTTCAATAATTTCATATTTTGTCACAGTTTTATATTTTTGTTATCATTACTGAGGTAATATTGTAGTGTTATGCATACACATTTGATCATGGATTTGGCGTATTATGAATTATTAGCAATAAATAAACAGTCATTATTATAATATTATTATTATTCCAGGAGATGGCAAAGATACTGAACCACCCTCGTGTATACTCGTTCCTACACGTACCCATCCAGTCGGCATCGGATAGCGTCCTAATGGATATGAAGCGAGAGTATTGTCTGGCCGACTTCAAACATGTCGTCGACTTCCTCAAGAGCAGGTCAGTGTGACATTTCATCTTGATATCTCACTTGTGGTAGCTCAACATATTTCTGCTGTAGTCTTATATTTACATAAGTGTAACAAGTTGTCATATCCAATCAGAACTACTTTTGAAATACCTGTTATGCTGTCTTAAATTTCAATAATACTGATCACTAGTATAATTGTTTAATTTCCTTAAATATTTGTAAATTATAGAAAATGTGTGCATGTAATTTTAAGAAAATTAATTTACCTTATTTTGATGCCCCAACTTCTAATTAGACTATGTTGCATGTTTTATGTCCTATCTTTCATTGCAGAGTTCCTAATGTTACCATAGCAACAGATGTTATATGCGGGTTCCCCACAGAAACTGAGGAGGTATTTGTTTAGAATTTATCTTTGTATCATAAATGTGTTGTCCTCGTGTCAATCAAGCAGCAGACCTATTGAAGTCCTCCTGAAAGTTTGTGTTTCACAAGTTAACTTATTTGTTTATGTCTGCGCTTTGAGCAAGCTACAGGTCTGCAGTCCATCACATTACAAGTATTCTTCTTCTTATTATTATTATTATTATTATTTGTGCAAGTATACCAGTATCTCAATGACACGATACTCCATGACTTGGTAGTGTATCTTTTTTCTTTTTTTTTTGGAATTGGGGTTTAGATCCGCTTTCAAGATTCTTTCACTTATATCACAGCTTGTCAGTTTATGTATCACAACAGAACTGATTTTCATGAAAGTTATGACTACCTTGTATTACAATGGTAAAATAATAATGGCGATAGAAGGAGAAGGTGGTAATTAATCCTGCTAATTGTATGTTTCCATGGTTGAAGGATTTTGAGCAGACATTAGATCTGGTTGAAGAGTACAAGTTCCCGAGTCTGTTCATCAACCAGTTCTTCCCTCGACCCGGGACACCTGCCGCCAACATGACCCGCGTCCACCCACAGCAGGTGACATATGTAACCATGTAACCAGTGGTAACAATGTAACCAGTGGTAAAAATGTAACCAGTAGTAAAAATGTAACCAGTGGTAAAAATGTAACCAGTGGTAATATTTTAACCAATGGAAGAAATGTAACCAGTGATAACAATGTAACCAGTGATAACAATTTAACCCTGGAAGCAATGTAACCAGTGATAACAATGTAACCAGTGATAACAATGTAACCAGTGATAACAATTTAACCCGTGGAAGCAATGTAATCAGTGGTAACAATGAAAACTGTGGAATTAATGTAACCAATGTAACCAGTGGCAACGATGTAGCTGGGTGTGATATAAGATGCTCAGTTGGTAGAGTGTTGGACTCACAACCCAACAACTTGGGTTTGAATCCCAGGATCAGCAGTGGTTCTCTTTCAATAATTTAACCAATGGAAAAAATGTAAACAGTGGTATTATTGTAACCAGTGGGAAAAAATGTAACCATTGTAAATTATGTAATGAATGAAAACAATGTAGTCAATGTAACCATGTGACCTATTTTTCAAGCACAGTAGCAGGAATGTAATCAAAAATTTGTATTAGATATCAAATGTTGCTCGATCTATATTCAGTAGCATGACTGCAAATACATTCTTTTATAGGTGAAGAAACGAACGAAAAGGATTTCAGAATTGTTTCAGTCATACAGTCCATACAGCAACCAGGTATGTAATTGATGTGTTTTAAACAATAATAATAGTAATAATGATGCATTTTATTGGCTCTGATAACTTCCCACACATTGTTATGTAGTAAACAGTTTATTTGTTTATTTGGTAAAGAGTTCCAGAAAGTTGGAGTGGCACCAGAAAACATACATCTCCAATTTTTGTTATCAGTTATATAAGTTGTCATGACAATACAAGTAAATTATTACCAGTATTTGCTGTATTTGGCGATTTTTCTTTCACTTTTTATTTTTGGTTCCTCTAGATGGGCGAACATCAGCAAGTGCTTGTCACAGAGACGTCACATGACCAGCAGTACTATGTGGGTCACAACAAGTATTACGATCAGGTCAGTGTATAGAATCATTGTGTATAGGTGAAAGATTCCCACTGCGATGTTAACCAACAAATCACTGAGTGTGCAGAACATGAGTTAGCTGTCAATATGTGAACTATTAATATTAATAATGCAATGTCTCCACAACAGGTGCTTGTACCAAAAGATGAAAACCTGCTAGGGAAAATGGTAGAAGTTGAGATTATTGAGACTGGAAAGCATTTCCTCAAGGGGAGACTACTCCATGGAAAGCAGGCGGTCCGTCCAGACGTACCTCCACCATTGAAGAAAGGAGAGATTTCCGGCATCGAGTCGATAGAGGAGCAGGTTAGACTGATAGAAAAATGTTCCTGATGTTTTTATTGTTCCCAATCATTGTTTTTTATGTGTTTTTGGTACCATCTCGGTTAAACTTAAATAACATACTGTCTTCATAAAAAGTAATGTTAAAATTGCTGTTCCAGACGACAGAATCTCAACTGCTGTGGTATGTGCTGGGGGGCGTGGCAGCTGCTGTACTAGGGTGGAGACTGTACGTCATTGTCAGGAGGTTGCGAGCATGATGACATGCCTAGCAAGAACTAGCAAGAATTAGCAAGAACTAACAAAAACTAGCAGTGTCTGGCTGTGCACGCCGACTAAAACAAATAAGACCGGTACTGGCTACACCGATGTCCTGTTAATACAAATGTTCATCTAATGCTTGGAAACAGTGTTTCCAGATAAAATAACTGGCATGATGTATTATTCTACATCTAGCATACCTTTAGAAGCAATTTCTTTCCACGATGATTTCTATTGAAGAAGAATTTTCAGTTATATGGAATGTTGGATGTTCTTTCTAAGCAACACATACTGATCACCTTAACTCTCTCCATGCTGTGGGCAACCAGAAATGCCATAAACAGCTGTGCCTGTGCCTAATCCAGCAGGGAGAAGGTTAATGGTATAACAAAAAAAACTCCGAGATTTGCACCCTCTCCCCCCAAAATACAAGACATTTAACTAGTCTATGGATCTGTCACCACTGCAATGATTTCATGTGCAGATTAGATTGTATTTAAGTAATGGCATATTCAGAAGCTCCCATTGTACATGTGTAAATAAATACATCTCATCAACACACTGAATTTGTAATATTGATACAGAATTGAAGATGGATGAAGCATATGAATGTAAAATACAAGTTTATTTATTTTTCTTTGTAAATACGGTAATAAATATTCTGTAGATATCTTTTAACATGAATTACAAGGGAAACAATTTGCATTTCATATCATCTGTATAAAAAAAAGGTTCATAACAAAGGAAAACAGATTGTAGTCTGCTTATTCATTGGTATCCAATTATGTTCGATAGGCTATATTCTATATTCTATAAGACCTATTTCACTAATGGATTTATTAACAAAGTAGATAGGGACAACAAATTCTTCATTAAGCATTATTACATGTAATATGGACAAGTTCTTGTGATGTGCATGAAGATGGGTTGAATGTATAGATTTCAGATGGGTTGAATGTGTACATGTCAGATGGGCTTAATGTGTTCTATGTCAGATGGGTTGAATGTGGATATCGGATGGTTTCACTGTATAGATGTCAGATGGGTTGAATGCACATGGAATATGGGTTAAATGCACATTTCTCAGATGGGTCCAATGCATATCAGATGCACCTCTGTCAGATGGGTTGAATGTATGTCTGATGCCAGGTGGGCTGACATGCATGTCTGATGCCAGGTGGGTTGAATGTATGTCTGATGCCAGGTGGGTTGACATATATGTCTGATGCCAGGTGGGTTGACATGCAGACAAAGTTCAGGCACTCCACACTGCTGATGATAGTCCAACGATCTGTATCAGGATTAACATAAGACTTGTTGCTGCAAGACCAAGGAGTCTGAATATCTGCTTAACCCTCTCACTGCTGGAGGCAACCAGAGATGCCCTAAAGAGCAGTGCATGTGGCAGGGAGAGGGTTAATGAGGACGCTATGGAGTGGTATTGCTTCATCTAGTCTTCGGCTCATAGCTGCGTTCATGGACGATGCTGCCCTCTTCCATACAGGCTCGAACCCAGTCCTTGGTCACGATGTGGAACTTGCGTGTCCTTCTCTTTCTCTCTTCCCGTAGCTCGCCAAGGCGACTAATATCGCTGCAATGTAGATGACAGGAATTTAAAAGAAGTAGAAATCATAAAAATAATACTACCGATGGAGTTTGAAAGTATGATCATCTTTTTTTTAAAATTTGGGTTTAAAGCAGCTTTCAAGATTCTTTCACTTATATATTGCTTGTCACATTAGGACAGGAGCAACCCTGCAACATTCGTAGTGCTAAAAGCATCGGCTGGTACTGACAAGACCAAGGATGATAACTCCATTGCCACTCTACAGACAGCGCATCCTATCAATATCGCATAAGAAAAGTAACTTTAGCGAACATTGATGCAGGGCACCCAGGGTGGGATTTGAACCGTGAACCTTTGGCTCCAAAGTTCAATGTTCTACCACTGTGCTAGCTGGTGATGCATCGTGGGAAAACAACATTCAGAAGACATGCCTCTGTACATGATAACTTGTGAACACAATACAACCTGTGTGAAGCACCAAAATGTAAAAGAATGGCTGTATGTAATCTATAATGAAAGAATTAGCGGTTTACGTCGCAACATGAACATTTCACAAATACCTGACAACATGTAATCTAGAAACTACTTAAAGTGACCAAATACCTGCAAGGATGGAATATTTAACTCTCACGAGAATTCTTACTTTTTGTCCACGATGACATGGGAGACCTCTGGGTCGAGAGTAGGCACGATTGTGGCACCAAAGAACCGCAACTCTAATGCCAGGAGATCCAGCGTACAGTTTGGGATGAGTGTGGAACTGTCTCCTAGTACCAGCATGTTGTCCAGGTACATTCTGAGAACAAAGACTAGATAGCTGACCTATGAACACAGAGTTTAGAGTTATCTGCACTTGCCTTGTGTTACTATGCTACATGTGCATTGAATCGGATTATACCAAGGGTATGTTCATGCTGCACTAGTTATCTCTACGTAGTACTATGTAGTGCTATGGAAGCCGTTCAGCCAGCATATGTAGTACTCTGTAGTACTACGTTTTACTACGGGTCTGTTTTGTAGGAAATTGTAGGAAAACCCAAAGCATGAAGAGCATGGACTGGACGTATTCGCAAACCAATTTCCTGCTGTATTTTCCTAACCCGTTCAGCCAACCACTACTTGTAGTGTAGTGTAAATAGTGCAGCCTGAACGCAGCCCTGGTTCATTAGATTAGTTCGTTGGTTGAATGGATCTGCTTTCAAGATTCAGCTCGTGCTAGACCAGATTTCCACTGGCTAGCACATGGAATATCCTGCTTCAGCCAGATTATGAATACCCTACTCGGACACAGTATACCGATTCCAAGTACATGAGATTACTGAGCCAATGGATACATGACAAACATGGGTAGCCCTGTCGCATTTACAATTGTGAAACATGCTCGTAATGAATGGTTTCCATAGTAATTTGCCAAATACTGCATCAAATGTAGCACAATGAGCACATTTACATTTTTTATTGTATTTTTAATTTTTTGTATCGAGGTTTAGAGTCGCTTTCAAGATTCTTTCAATTATATCACGGCTTGTCAGTTTAGGGCAGGAGGAAACCCGCAACATCCATAGTGCTGAATGTTGCAGTAAATTTGCGAGCACCGGCTGGTACTGACAAGATCAAGGATGATAACTGCATTGCCACTCTACAGACATCGCATCCTATCAAT
>JAUTBT010082017.1:0-12807 GCA_032361225.1 Lepetodrilus schrolli | reverse complement strand
CATCTTTTCATGTTTTTTCCCGGACCTACCTTTCATTATTTTCCATAATGCGTAGGAATTAAATGCGGCCATACGCCAATCGCATTAATATCCTGCTCGCATTAATTTCCTGATTTACAGTACATGTCTGGTCAATATGGTATCAATGGCTGCATGAGTTCCAGTCTACCACATCGCTGTCATGGATACTGTGACTGTATCTACTTACCACTATGACTCCATTCTGGCCCGAACTTTGAACAGTAGCACCAAACCACTGGTTGGATTTATCATCTATCTCTTTGTATCCAAGATCTTCACTAACCCATTTTATATTATTTCCTGCAAAAGAAAACAGTAGGTAATCAATAGAATGACAATGGAAAAATTTAAGGAAACCTTTTCTCACATGAGTTATACAAAGGTATCTGGATACGGAATCTGGCCAATGTAACTAATGTAACTATTAAGATTTTCATTTACAGAAACAAAGTTTGTTACTTCAAATCGTTGAAATCTTAATGTTGCAAGTGAGAAATTCCATAAATGTCACCAACAAACGTAATGCTACCAGAAATGCTACCAATGCTATTGAGTCACAAACAACATTTTCTTGACATTTTCTGTAATTTATTGGTGTCTCATTCAGCACTTACCATTTTGATCAAAAGGAATTTCTTGACAAAAGTTTTTCCCATCAGTTTTACACCTATAGACTGCACCTCCTTTTATCACTCCTCTCTGTGATGTCTGTGCTTGAGGAGCTCCAACTAGCAACCTGAAACACAGAGAGTAAAGTTAGTGTTGAAACACAGAGAGTAAAGTTAGTGTTGAAACACAGAGAGTAAAGTTAGTGTTGAAACACAGAGGGTAAAATATAGTTAGTGTTGAAACACAGAGAGTAAAGTAAAGTTATTGTTGAAACACAGAGAGTAAAGTAAAGTTAGTGTTGAAACACAGAGAGTAAAGTTAGTGTTGAAACACAGAGAGTAAGGTAAAGTTAGTGTTGAAACACAGAGAGTAAAGTTAGTGTTGAAACACAGAGAGTAAAGGAAACACAGAGAGTAAAGGAAACACAAATATTAAAGGAAAAACAGAGAGTAAAGTTAGTGTTGAAACACAGAGAGTAAAATTAGTGTTGAAACACAGAGAGTAAAGTTAGTGTTGAAACACAGAGAGAAAAGGTAGTGTTGTAACACAGAGAGTAAAGTTAGTGTTGAAACACAGAGAGTAAAGTTAGTGTTGAAACACCTACAAGGAGAACCCACTCATATATGACATACACCAATGGAAAGAAATCATTTGTCATAAAATAAATAGAAACATTTCAGAACATATCATGGGCAGATACAGTACAGCTTTTTTTTCTAAATGAGAGGATTTAGCTATAAATGACTTTGCAAGTGTGTTAATGTGCACCATTCAACCTCCAACTTAAATCTGCCTCTGCTGCCACCATCTGGTCATCTACTGACATAGACTTGTGATTTCAGGCTGTAAATCTAGTACAGTGAACTGTGCTGCAGCTTGAAGTTCAACATAATATTAACAAACAGGAAATTAACTCATGGAACAAAATGTGGACACAATTAAATTCTATTTTCATAAAATGTTCATTTCCATTGATGGCCATGAAGTAGAACATGGATTACTGAACCAAAGTGTGAAGGAAAACACTTGTATAAATCTGGATCACAGGGGATTACAGTCCAGAGTTCCGCTTTGTTACCGGCAAGTTCTGGGCAAGCACATGTACATAATTACCAGGTTGCCGGTACCCCCCTGCCTTCTTACTGGAGTTCCATTTAATCATGGCAATGTCAGGAGTAAATGGCAAGAGTTTTGCCTGGTGAAAAGACCCCTACTAGTTTATGGGTTTTCTACATTTAACGAATTAAGTATACATGTACCTGAACACAAGAAATCTATCATGGGCATCAGTTGGTTAAATGAGTTTCCATGAAATATGGATCATGTGGATAGCAGGGCCTGTGGGACACTCCAATTTTTACAAGGAGTTGAGGGTACTTCAATGAAACAATAGCAATAGGCTTTCCCCTGTAATAATACCTTGACGTGTGTAATATCGATTACAGGTTGTGAACAGATAATGCTTGGAGAGTGCATTTAATATTTACAATATCTATCAAATATATCTTAGATAAAACTAAACGAATTAATAAACACTGGCAAGTGAGTTAATACCATTCTTCTAAAGTACACGGTGATATTCGGGAGGTAAACAGAAAGTTTATGGATCGACTGCAGTATAGACATGCATGACCGTGCTAGCCAGATATATTTATAATTACAGGTAAAAATCAATGTAGAACACAACAGGGGAACAACACAAACAATAATTCCCCGCTGATTACCAGTATATTTAACTTTTGTTTGTCGGTCACGATAAACTGACGAACTATAGCAGTAGAAGTTCTCAACTAATATCACGTGATCTACACGAGCGACGTGTTGATCACTAGCGAAGTTCACGTGCACCTTCATTAACGCGTTTGCTTTTGTTGGCGAACACATAGGCCTACATTATCTATTTATTTATTTTAGTTGTAGTTTTGACAGAGGGCTTCGTGGTACGTGAGACCTATTTTGAAATAAAAATGTACATGTAATGAATGCTGAAGCAGCCCACATGTAGCCTAAACACTGTGCCAGTCACACATTCATGAGGGATTGAACATTGTTGAAATCTTACTTTAACGGAAAACAATCTTTTACTTCTTACAATGAATAAACAACATGCAAGCATGTGCACCATGACACAATATGTGTCATCACTATAAATAGAGGTGGGCCTGAACAGTGTGTGTGTGTGTGTGTGTGTGTGTGTGTGTGTGTTTGCCAGCGATATGATACGGGCTTGGTATAGACACACCTACATGTATTAGTTGTTACCTGTACACGGTAGAACGCCACTATTATAACATCACGTTATTTGTCAGCGGAAACGCTCATCCTGTAGGCGAATATTATGCCTTCGTTGAATAGTATGTATATGAATGAAAGCCGAGTAAATCCGGAGTCAGTCTGACTATATAGTTTAATACAATGTTATCTAGTTCTCTATTGGCCCATGACAGACCACCACACAGTGTTATTATATGAACAATGATGTTTCCACAATAAGTATAAGCATACGCGTGTAACGTTGATGGAAATTGACATCACCTCTGGGCATCGTTATGTAATATACGCCCTCTGTATCGACAATAGAAATCTTGATCAGCGTTCCCTGGTAGGTGAAGTACACTTATCCACTACATCTGTGGAATGTCAATAATTAATGATCAACTGGGATCGTGTGGTGTAATCGGCAGATAATTAAGCATTATTAAATTACTATAATTATGTCATTTATTGCTGATCACGACTCGTGTTGGTCATGTTGTTACTGGCCTCCGATTCCGCCAGCTGTATATATATCATGTTTAGCCTGTACTAAGTCACACCAGCATTTCTATCATTCACAGTTCACATGCCAAAACAGTAGCCACGTTAACGTATACTCAAGGTATTCCAAGACTTTAAAACATATACCCGAGGTCTTCCGAACGTTTACCAAAATTTTAACATTATGCTCGAGGAATACCAATACTTTAACTATTAGTCCATGATATATACCAATACTAACTCCTTCCGAAATCTTATATTTAATATAGTACTTAAATATTTAGACTAGATCTAATATTTATGTAGACAGTTTTATATTTCTATAATGTGCAGTTAATCTATCATTATAAAGAGCATAGTCCGAATTTGCGCGTATTATTTTTTTTATTCCGTCTAGTATTTAATTCCTGCCGACAACATCAAGACAGTCACTAAAACTAGACATCCTGGTTAATTCAGAAGAACATTAAAGTTCGCCAGTCCCCGTGCAACGTGCATCTGTGCAAAGTAACGCGTCTGACGTCGGTTAGTCTGTATCACACCTTGTTCTCACCCAAATACTCATAGAGAGGGTAAAAGATTTCAGCTGCTCCTTTCATATAAATATAATACCAATCAATATAATGTATATTTAAACTACTTACTTTCACCCTCGGAGACTATGAATAGTCTACTTGTTCTCACCCAAATACTCTTATTCGAAAAAATCACCCTAGATCAGATAAGCAAGTCTAGATTACTGGCGAACGGAGGTTAAAGCATTTCTGCGGCTACTTTCAATAAATATAATACCATCAATATAATTTATCTTTAAACTATTTACTTTCACCCTCTGAGACAATGGATAGTCTAGCCGTCGGTGTTCTCCAGACGTAAAACGACAAAATGGCGGGCCATCCCGGATGTGTTTGATTTATGATGATCCACAATGACCCGTGGCATTCGTAGAACGAGTCACATGCCTCGACTGCCAAACATTCTTGAAATGTGGCACCCTCGTTCTACTTCCAGGGGAGGTACTGGCGAGGACAATACCAGGTCCAGACAGACTGACGAGCACATAGTTATACAGTTATCATGTGTGTTTTATGGAACAATTAAACCACCAAGTATGTCCTGCACCGTGAATGGCTGTTGGGTGTCATAGAGGATAGTGGTGAATTGTCTTCGTTGGGTGAACATCATCAGAGACGAATTCAGTGTCACTGTCTCTGTGTCCAGGCCGACATACGATTGGCTTCAGTACAGTTTCAGTCACATTTCGTGACATCATGGTTTCTGAGTACAGTAACAATATACTAGCAGGCCCTATAAGTAACACAGCTATTATTTTCTTACATAACCTAGATTCTATCTTCTGGTGGGGAAATTATTTAAATGATAACGATCATTTCCTATGAAGGATGGCAAGTCAGACGAGAATGCTTACTGCAAGCTTCATTGTTAAAGCCATTGTTAAGACATCAGCTATCTCACACAACCTACAACAGCTAATGATGGAAAGTGATGAAGAATCAGATGAACCCAGTGTAGAGGAAGATAACTCCCAGTTCACCGTGCCAGGTTGGAGCAATGTCAAGGTCATGGCAGACTTGGTATCAGATTCAGAAGGTTGCTCAATGTAAACACGACTCTTGGAACTATAGGCAGGATTAAGGAGGCACGCGCGAGATTGTGTGGGATCAAATTCCGAAATAAACTTGTGCAGAATTTGAAGAGTGGGTGTGAGAAACATACGTTCTTAGAGGTTTCAATATACTAACTTAAAATACTATATTAAAATGTTATAATTTGAACTCAAATGGACCATAATATGGATAGTAATAAATGACAGAGGAATGTACGTCGATATGTCTGTGGAAACAAGAGAATATCGTGCAAACAAACGCCACGGAAGTGAGACTGTGGCACATATAGCTAACACATATAGGCTGGCGTGATATATAAAATGCATTACGTCTAAGTTCGTCAACAGCTCCCAGTGAGTCAATCCCTACTCGTCTGTCTGCCACATGTGACGCATTCTATTTAATAGTTTTCACTTTGGACAACAATCATTCTACATTTCTGCCAACAGTTTAAATAAGACCAGCGACCTCAATATATTCAAAATAACCAATGCTACATATTTTCACATCTGACCCGAAGGTAGGCCTATATTTGCCATTACATTACTAATAAATGTATCGTAATTACGATGGAAGTTGACCAATTAGATTATTAATAAAAGCTTCGACGAATGATGTGTTTTAAACAAATAATTTCAACTGAGCATATTCTTGAAATCTAAATTCGATTGGGGGGGGGGGGGGGGGGGGGGAAGTTTCGCCCCCACCTATTTTAAAAAAAAAGGTATATCTTGGAATAAACATTAAATTAGTGCTGACTATATATGTCATGAATATCATACTTTGTTATTATATCATTCATATTGGAGGTGTGTTGATGAATAATTGAATATATGTTTGTGAATTAATATTGTTGTACTTTTATATACTATTCATTTGTGGAATGTTCACTTGTTTTTGATGAATTTATACAAATAATAATTACTATTGACTGAAACTCTTGACTTTTATCACAATTTTGCTAACGGAGAAAAATATAAGACCATGTCTTAAGACCAAGTAACTTCCACAGTACAGCTGTCATCTCGTTTGCAATTGATAGCCTATGTCTTCACGTCGCAAACACGAATGGAACCACCACAAGCCTAGAACACCATATAGACATTGAATATAGCTATATCGGTGGTATGTAGTATTATACTAGGATATGAAGAGGTTCGTTACCTTTTTAACAATTGAGCACATCCGTATGGAATGAACAATACTAGTATGCATGTAGTTATGATTCAGAACTCATCGTGTGAACACTTAATGTATAAAGTTCTGATACTAGTATTTACATGAACACGACATGGGGACTATATCTATCCGAAATAGGATAACCAGTTGTTACATAACAGTGTATAATGAACAATAGTCGTGCACAACGGACACACACAAACACCGGTGTATATAGGACCTAAATTGACTTAAAGGATTCAGAATATGTGCTAAATTAGGCCAGTTTACCTATTCTGACCGAATCTACATGGATGCTTGTGTATTCAACATAGCACAATATAGTTGTTATCGTCCTCGTCCTGTGTGGATATAGATCATGTAGATACCTAAATACTTCATCACGATGTAAGGTTCCAATTCAATCATTTATAGTATTGGTCCGTATGAATACAACAGATGTAACATAAGTATCAGATAGACTTACCAACTTGTTGATTGGTCTATATGTTGAGCAACAGCGTACCCAAACATAGAGCCCACTTCCCCAGAATGTACCATCGCCCCCTCTGTATCAACATTGTAGGCTCGTCCCTCTTGGAGGATCAGGCTGAGAAATAGCACAGTAATTCCACACACAAACATTTTTATCTTTTGGTAGAAAACACAACCATTTAAATCGGTTCCAGCGAACATGTCTTCTCTTTAAGTTCCCGACACAGAATTGCAGTCAAAGCATCCTAGATCCCGGTTCGATCACTTTTAATAATCAGGCTACAAGTTCCCCGTCTTGGGCCTATTTCCGTTACCTCAAGAGGGTGTTGGCGAGTCCATTGAAAGCGCGGGGGAGGGGCAGGGAACGTGCCGATTGGCGGTGCCGGGGCATGGGATTGCCTGCTACCATAAATGTAAGGCAAGACGAGTTTAGTGAGTCAGAGTGCCCGTATAACTGGCTGGCACGAGAGAGAGAGAGAGCGAGAGAGAGAGAGAGAGAGAGAGCCCCACTCCGGGCTACTACTTGCTGTTCATAGTCATGGTGTGTACATTCTTAGCCATGGTCGCAGTTCGGTGGTTGCTGCTGTATGAAGAACTCCAGTGTATATGTAAATAGCACGTGGACGAGAACAGGTCACCCTGTACATGTATGTGGAGTGTAAACACTGCAGGGATGGTCCGCTACATATTCTACCATCTATATATCTACAGTGTCAGCCTATAGACGTATGCTTGCGAATAATACAGGTTTAAAGCAAAGTATCATCCTTCAATGTTTTTTTTTTTTTAGGAAACCTCTCTTATATTGGAATAACGTAAATGAGTTGCGTCACAGATCAAAAACACGTTGGTTGCAGTTTAGTCTTGACAGGTTATGAAGTATCAACTAAAATACACGGAATGTATATACTGAACATGGAATACAGAAATCCTTGCTAGATAGTATGTTGTCATAGCTGTGGTTACGTAGCTCTATGTTGAGAGAGAGAGAGAGAGAGAGAGAGAGAGAGAGAGAGAGAGAAGCTTGGTATTTTTCTTCAAAGGTTATTTAAATGATTACTTGTTCATTCTTGTTCGGCGGACAGTTCAATGTCCACTTTCTTCCTCAATCATATATTATAGAGCGCTTCACTGAATACTGATTTTTTTGATGGGAAATCATATAGCCGTAAAACATAGTCATCCAAACAATGAACACGTCGAAAGGTAGAAAGTATCGAAATAATTGCTGCAAACATCGAAATAATCCTACTAATAACAACTTATATCAATATGCAAACTGTAAAAATAGACCACCATGCTGTTTCATAATATTGATATACAAGACAGAATAAGATAGGCTTATATCAATTTTTACCGATAGATTTGTTTTATTCTGTCGACATTTCTTCCAGAATAATGCTGCTTTAACCCTCTCCACGCTGCAGGCAATCGGAGATGCCCCAAAGTGCATTAGCTGTGCCTAATCCAGCAGGGAGAGGGTTAAGAGGGTTTATCAAGCTGGTCAATCAGTTGTCCGATGTTTGTGTGTATAGTTGGCATGCAGTTACCCACATCTCAGTAGAAACTGAGTGTTCAGTTACCTGCATCATCGCTTTGCAGTTAACCCGCATCACACGCAATTTTCTATTCTTGATATCTCATTCCCAAATGTTTTTCTTTTCTTTCAAATACTGTACGATTCAAAACATGCATATTTAATATATATTGAAGTTTCGGTAAATGGACATATCGGTATGAAAAATACCCGTTAAACGGGAAAAATCACATTGACAAATACTCTCAATTTGAGCCCTACGTCATCTTGGATGAGAGTAACTGCAGTTACCCGCATGCGATTCTCCCCAGTGATATCTACTCAGTTTAATTTCTGCCATTTTTGTTTACTGGTTAATTAACTTTCTGAACAATCTGTCACTGTATAGTGGAATTGTAATGGAATGGTCTATTTCAGCGGTAAATTACATGTACATGTATTGAAGAATCAAATGCAAAATGGCCAAATGGTTTTCAGTTGCAGGTGAAAAACGAGACACCATGGTCATCTAATGTTGTTATGTCTTTACACATTGTTACTGTCAATCTCATGCTTGCCATTCTCCAGAGAACATACATTTTGTAAAGAAAATAACAACACAGATAGTAATAAGCAAGAAGCACTTTTATTCACAGCAGCAAAGATGTTTGTTTTTTCTTCTCTTAAAGTGCCAAGATCATCGTTGGACCAATATTATTATTTTAAAATTGTTTTTATTTTCTACATAAAAGTATCTAAATAAAGGTGTATGATGCTGTATGGCCAGTGACAATATTACTGTTGCTATATTAAAATATATAACATGTTTTTCTAAATTTAGACTGACCCTGCTTTTCCCCCCTCCTGGATCACCATTTTATTGTGAACATAAAAAGATATTGGGAGGGAATCTGTGCATGAAACTGATGTAACTGTCACAGAATGGTGATAAGCATTGTTAGAACGTAGGTGTAATTAATGAGAAAATATTTAAATATTTTTAGATTTACATCGGAGAAAAAAAGAAAGAATTATATTTGTCCGAGAAATAAAGTTGTAACCCCATTTAACCATTAACCTATGCACAGATGACCTTGTCACTTTAATTTTTATTTTATTTTAGAAGTCAATCTGCATAAACACAAATGCACATTCATTATATAATCCATGCCCCAGTCTAATACACATGGCAGCACATCACTCATGGCCATACATGTTGGAGAGACGATGTTTACTGAAAGAGTCCTTTTCAAAGATGCTGAAGGCAATCTGTTTTCATTTGTTGTTATGATTAAATAATATATCTTGGAACCATTGATGCCTGGAGTATTGTACCGATAGTGGTCAATAATGAATGTCATTAAAAGGTTTATGAAACCATCAGATCGATTAAACTGAATAATAATTCCCATGAAGACAGTGAAGGGTGCGTCATTAGATTGAAAATTACAGTCAAAATAATATCAAAATTAGCACTCAAATTCATTTCATACTTTTAGTTTGGAATCATTTGATTGAAGAGACATTAAAATATTCAGATATTTTATGTGTCCAGGAAAACATGACTGACATGGAAGTTCTGTGACCACGGTCTCCATGGGCTGATGGAAGCAACAAATACAAGAAAAATATTAATAGTCATCATTAATGGACTACCTACATAAATTTAAAGAGCATTATGAACTAACAGATTGGTATCCATTTCTATGTACAATAGCTGTCACCCTCCACGTGTTCCAGTGAGCAAGCTTGTGAGTGCATGAATCATACAGGGAGGTCTAGCACATTTTTTTCTTCTTCATGTATATATTGTTGGAGAATATTTTTCCTGCATGATAACAAAATTCAACCAAAATAGAAAGTAACGAGTGACAATTCCTAAGTCATATAAAAATAATTATGTATTGCAGAAAAACGTCATATGGATCACAATTACTTATAACCAAAAGTAGCATGTTGAATTAAATATATTTTTATAACTTTATGCCACTCACTACACCATCCATGCACAATAATACCAAAATAAGTCCGGCTCCATAGCGTAGTGGTTAGAGTGTCAGCCTGGAAAGCAGAGGTTAAGGCATATGGTTTGAATCTGGCTGTGTCATATCAAAGATGCTAAAAGGTGGTACTTGTTGTTCCTCTGCTTGGCACTTAGTAAGTAGGTCAGGTCTATTTTTTTATTCCCCAAGTTCCGGTGATAACCAAACATGAGTACTAGGCAGACCTGTCGACCCCTAAGCAAAGGTGAGAGTAGCATTCTCGACCAACTGAGCATAACAAATGCTATTTCAGAGTAGCACAATATCATTGTTTAACATTGACAATATGACCAAGTTTTCAAAGAAAAAAACAATCATTAGTTTGAAAATTGATTATTAAATTTAAGACTTTTCAAGGATCGGCAGGAACCCTATGACAATCTGATAAGAGAGACTGGTTTCCAGTTATATACACTGTAGTTGCTTATATACTGCATGAACTATAGTAGCCGTGCTAAACCAGATTAACTAATTAACATTTTAAAATATATATATACGTTGTTGACTTATTCTTACTGAGCGTAGCAATTTTGGCATAAAGCGTAGCAAAACTCAGCTGAGCGTAGCAAGTTACGTTCAAAGCGTAGCAGTCGGCAGCTGTGACTAGGTCTTGGGTTGACTAAACTCCACAGAAAATCTTAATATGCCGTTAATTCAGATTGTGTGCTTACATTTTTGTTCGATTTAGAAATGAATTGTGCTGTTCAACATGTGTTCAGCTATCCACATGTGAATGAATAAATGAATTAGTGGTTTACGTCGCAGCGGGAATATTTCACCCAAACGCGACGATGTCCACGTGTGATAGATCGGGATAGAACGAAATATACATAAACAAAACAACAGCCATCCACGTGTCACCATGTAGGTTATCACCAGAATCTTAAAACCAGATGTCTAAAAATATAATTTACCCCACTTAGACATCCTATTAAATAGGTAAAGCAAAGGCTGGTCGGCTTGGAGTCAGTTTAATATCCCTGTTCTAACTGCGTAGGATATTCCGTGTGCTAGCATCAACAGTTTATGGACATCCAGCCTAGTTCAAGCAGGGCATGTGCATTGCATACAAAACATGCCAGTGATGATATAAGTGAAATAATGTTGAAAGTGGCTTTAAATACCAAATCACCCACTAAACACAATATTGAATTGTAGTCATAATAATGAAACTACTAGTCATGCAAATTCAACATTAATAAACTAAACTACTGGACATGCTAATGTAGAATAAAAAAGTACTGGTATAACAAATACTTGTACTACAAGCCATGAAGACAATGGACTGCAGTGAAAATCAGCCAGTAGGGATGAATGCATTTATCTGGACAGTCAATACTGACAGTACGGAGAGGATATTTCCTATCTCTCATCGCTATCTAGCTGCTTAACACGACATTCCAACTTAGTCTTCTCATGCATGGTGTCCACCTTGTTCACTAATGAAATAAATATACAATTATTTTTTTTAAATTGCAAACAATTAACAAACAATATATATTTAAACAAAAACAGTATCATGTCTTGTGTAGTAGATGTATCAAATGATGAAACATATGTTTAAGCAAAAAATCTTTGAAAAGCCAAAAATCAGCATTCTCTTATCAATAGATCACTGAATTTCATTTTAATACATTGATGATCTGCAATTTTTAGGAAATAAACATGTTCATGTACATAAACTAATCTGAGTAACTAATTTGGTCCCAAGTACAAATCAGAAATCTTGTAATAAACACTAATGGTGATGCCTATGGTACATCAGTTTCAAATCAAAATGTTAAAATAAAATGAGAAAATACTAAATTATCTGCATTTGAGTTCAA
The DNA here is from genome assembly GCA_032361225.1 of Lepetodrilus schrolli. Taxonomy (NCBI): domain Eukaryota; kingdom Metazoa; phylum Mollusca; class Gastropoda; order Lepetellida; family Lepetodrilidae; genus Lepetodrilus; species Lepetodrilus schrolli. The sequence goes on along the minus strand of JAUTBT010082017.1, from coordinate 755 downwards.
TTCTCTACACGAGATAGCTGTGACACAAGTTTGTGTAAAGACATGAAATTACACATTGTGTGTGGCATATGAAATATTAATATTACATTGGCATAAAAGAAGGAAAGTTAATGATATTTACAAATGTCAAAAAGGAATAAAACAGAGAATATTATCAAATAAAGATGTTAATTACAGAATCTAGCACAGCTGTGGTCAATGACGACTGATTGGACCCATTACACCAGAAGATCAAACATGGGCAGTCTCTCATCTTTATTGTCCTCAGTGGACGTCACTTGAACAAAGTTGTAAACATTCATCTCCCTTTTGTATGGGGTAGATTTGTGCTTGATCTTCCTTTGCAATTTCAGCTTGATTTCTTTTCCTCCACAGACTTCCTTCTTCTTATGCAGACTGATGTCCATGGAGGTGTCTGGGGTCTCTGGGCTGTCAGGTGTCAGGTGGCTTGGCAGACCGCCATCTACAAGCATGGGAATGTTTGCTGCAATGAGATTTAGTAGACATAAATTACAAGTATATTTTGTTGAGAAACAATAGTAATTTGCAATCACACAGCCATCCACACACCCTGCAATGAACACATCTATACACACACGTGCACATATGCACACATTACAATGAATACAGTCATCCACACACTGCAATGATTTAAAAAAATTTTTTAAATTTTTTTTATTGAATTGGGGTTTAGAGTTGCTTTCAAGATTCTTTCACTTATATCACGACTTGTCAGTTTAGGGCAGGAGGAAACC
>JAUTBT010082016.1:0-31173 GCA_032361225.1 Lepetodrilus schrolli | reverse complement strand
GTAGTCTGAATGAATGTATATATATATATATATATATATATATATATATATATGCTTTGATTCGAACTGTGCACCGTGGGGTGATGAGCATGGTCGAATGTTAAATATTTACACTGCCAGTACCCGTGCACGACCTGTGAAGGCGAGAAGCACTGTCAGTACACACACTGTCTAGCTTTGCACGTACACTTTCTGGCTTTTATTGTATCAAACAAAAACATATATCACTTTAAATTTTATTTAGGTTTATGTATTTATTAGCATATTATTTAGAATAGTTGCATTTAGTCATGTATTATTATATAACTTTAAAATTGACCAAATTTAAAAAACATAGTATCAAATTGTATTATAATTATTCAATCCACACGCACAAAAATTAATATAACAATTGTTATTTAACATTATTTGATGTAATAATAATATTTGATATAGCATGATAATATACTAATATAGATAGTAAAAATCAGTCTCAAACTAATATATAGAAAACTAATTTATCACCCAATACTGTTTTTTCGCAGTAGATATCGCTTTCACATAACAAGCGATATCTACAGCAGTAGATATCGTTTGACCCAATTCTTGTTTATTTGATTGTTTATTTGATTGTTCTACAATTGTGATGTCATGCTGTAGATATCGCTTGAACCAAGTATTTGATTGTTCAACCAATGTGATGTCATCGCTACTATTGTGATGTCGTAGCATTACTATGATGTCACAGTGCAAATGAATAGCAGCCTATAGATTTGACGTCACAGTAAAAATCTTCATGATATGGCATTTTTCTTCTTCCATTACTTAAAAATAATATTTGGTGATAAATAGAATCTCACCCTCGTGTCTTGGAATATAAAATACATCAACACTCGTCGATGAAAGTTATTAAATCCGAGGCTTTGCCGAGGATTTAATAACTTTCACGACTCGTGTTGATATATTTGATATTCCAAGAGACTTGGGTGAGATTCTCTATGTAACAATATTCAAACATTAACTCTAAAAGTATTTGTCTAGTACTTACGTCCCCTTTCTTCTTATACTCTGAGTCCTTGTAGCAGTCTTTAGCCAGGCCAAAGTCACAGATCTTCACCACGTTTTCGTCAGCCAGTAGAACGTTACGTGCCGCCAAGTCACGATGTATGTACTGGAATAGTCAGACATGGTTAGACGTCTTATTAATGTATTATTAATAGGGACTGTAAATAGACACTAGGTAGCCTGCAATTCATCTAAAATTTGGTGAAATAAACTGGTCAAGCATCAAAATGTGCTATGCATTTACTGGCAAAATCCTGCCAGTTGATGACATCCCACTGTGGCATCATGTGAACTGTCACAAGCGTTACTATCAACCAATGGCTAATAAATTGTTGCAATTGACTTCAAATAATAATTAACAATCCAATAATAACATCAAAGTTCTCGCCTTTTTAGAAGCCAAGTATTCCATTCCCCTGGCGACTTGGAAAGCCCAGCAGATGATGTTCTTGGTGGTCAGATCTGGACCAATCAGATCAGCGCTATTATCTGGCATGGCCGCCTTGTTCACGTAATACGGCTTCTGCTTTTCACTCTGAGCCTGTCGTTTTTTTGCCGATTCAGCATCCACATACTCCTCCATTACGTCCTTGAAGCTTGATTTGTTCTTTATCAGGTAATTCCTTAGGTTCCCAAAGTGGCAGTATTCAACAAGTACGTACAGCTCACCTGAAAAACAAACCAGGGAATCGTAAAATTAATGGTTCTTCATTTTGTAATCTTATTTAAAATTATATATATTTTAAAAATTTTGACCCACATTCCACATTCACGTATGAATTATTTTTTAAATATTTTTTTGGAAATTGGGGTTTAGAGTCGCTTTCAAAATTCTTTCACTTATATCACGACTTGTCAGTTTAGGACAGGAGGAAACCTAAACTGAACTGAAAATAGGTGAATGTGTTGTTGACCCAAACTCGCGCGCCCGAAATCTAGGGGTGATTTTCGACTCCAGTCTACCCACAAGAACGCATTACTCTTTACAGACCTGAGCGTATGATGACAAGTTACAGCCGTAATTTGGACATTGTGCTAGAATTAAAGACGAATGTTAACATGTTTACTAACGGATTCCCTAGACATGACAATTAAGATTAGGCCACGAAATCATCACTAATATCCCAGGATTTTGAACCAACTGTTTTCTACAACAGCACACATTTATTGTTTTTGTTTGTTTGTTTGTTTGGAATTGGGATTTAGAGTCGTTTTCAAGATTCTTTCACTTATATCACGACTTGTCAATTTAGGGCAGGAGGAAACCCGCATCATCCGTAGCGCTGAATGTTGCAGTAAACCTGCGAGCACCGGCTGGTATTGACAAGACCAAGGATGATAACTGCATTGCCACTCTGCAGACAGCGCATCCTATCAATATCGCGTCAGAAAGGTAATTGTTTGCGAACATTGATGACGGACTCCTGGGACGGGATTTGAACCTGGACCCTTTGGCGCGAACATTGATGCCAGGCCCCCGGGGCGGGATTTTATCCTGGAAGCTTTGGCGCGAACATTCATGCCAGGCCCCCGGGGCGGGATTTGATGCTGGAAGCTTTGGTTCCGAAGCCATTTTAAGGTAATTAGGCATATATTTGATGTTAAGATAAGTAAGTACTGATACATGCATTCATTGATGGCCGCCATTTTGAATTTAGTATGCATAAATCCTATGTGTACCTGTGGATTCCCCAACCAGGAAAACATATTGTTTGCCTCCAAAATAAAGTTGTAAATAACCTGAGATTGATGTTTTGAGAAAATACATGTAAACTTCATCATGGCGGCCATTTTGAAGAGGTTATTACTCGAGCGTGCGTGCGTAGACAGACCGTATACCCGTATTAGATCATACCCAATCACCAAGAATAGTAATCACAACACATCACTACTATTTATACCTTGTCGGCAGATAGTCAAAGAAGACTATGTATGTGTTGTCGCTATTTATAGTAGTCCCTATATTTAGCAATAACCTAGCAGCGCTCGTCTGACACCGCTGCTTCCTTTGTCAGTAAACAGGAGCTGTCAGTAAACAGGAGCCCTGTTTATATATCGAGGGTTTTATCAAAGGAAATACTAATTTTTATATTCCAATACAGTATTCTTTTAAGCATCATGGCTGGGAACATTCTTTCTACTACTGGTGAGACTTAATTTTCTTTATGTTTGATAATAAACAACAAACTAGTATGAAACTGTACTGTCCATGTGCACGATGTTATGAAGTGGATACAGGAACTATCTGTGTATAATCTTCAGTAGAAAGTTCTCAGAGCTAGTTCACGTTCTACCTGCAAGGGGGGTGCACGAAGGCCATATCTGACCCATGACCTGTGTGGTTCAAATCCATCGATGTAGTGTTGGTTTTGAATATTACGTTGTTCTATTATTTAAAAAAGAAAATGTGGGTCAAACAAGGGGGCGTTGGGTGTGCACGCCTACCCACACCATCTGTATGCGCACCTGGTATTACAGAATACTGCTATGACACGAAATACATATGTAGTGTCAAAGTACGATCAGGATGAGAACAATGGCTGCTTTGTATCAATATCAGGCCTGACTCAATCCTTCCACGGTTCTCAAATAAACAGTGTAATACAAGACAGTTACCTAATACATTATGCTAATTATTATCGTATTTAGTATTTAGCAAATTGCGCTACTGGAAAAAGCGCTGTAAATATCACATAATTTATATTTTAATTTGTAACCACAAACTTCCTGGTTGATACTCAGTCAAGGTCATCGCTATGCAGGGACGATTGTATATTGAATGTCAACGATATTTCCTTATGGGGTTTTCCAGAAATTATTGGACTTTTGAGAAAATGGCGATAAAAGTTTAGCATACCTCTATTTATAGGATGTAGTGGTCTACACCTTTGAACTTTTACATTTGCATGTATTAGGAATATAACCTTAACTCAATTTATTTAAATTTGTTATTAGACTAAGAACACTTTGGTTTTCAGGCAACGATTCGGTATATATCTATCATTCATGCATCTATTGGTGTACGTTGGTGCGGGAATAGTTGACCCATATATGTATGTGACGAATCTAGTATATCAACATTGAATGACCTACAAAACCTCCACAAAAATCAATTTAATTATTATTTTGAGTTAAATAATATATAGAGAATCTCGCCCTCGTGTCTTGGAATATAAAATATATCAACACGAGTCATGAAAGTTATTAAATCCTTGGCTTCGCCGAGGATTTAATCACTTTCATCGACGAGTGTTGATATCTTTTATATTCCAAGACACGAGGGTGAGATTCTAATTATCACCAAATATCATGTTTAAGTAATTAAAGAAGAAAAATGCCACATCATAAAGATATTTTAATGTGAAGTGAAATCTGTATGCTACTGTGCATTTGCACTGTGACATCATAGCAATGTTACGACATCACAATTGTAGTGATGACATCACAATCATTGAACAATCAAATACTTGGGTCAAGCGATATCTACAGCATGACATCACAATCGTAGAACAATCAAATAAACAATCAAATAAACCAAGAATTGGGTGAAACGTTATCTACTGCTGTAGATGTCGCTTGTTATTTGAAAGCGATATCTACTGCGAAAAGACAATATTGGGTGATAAGCAATCCTCCCACACATCAGCGACTCTTTGATGATCGGACACACACTGCCAAACGTTCTCTATGACAAATAAGATAACAGCTTTGAAGGGTCCCGGAGTCCTTTCATCAGGATGACAATACCGTAAGTTCTCATTGTCAGGATCAATAAAACACACGACAGATACGAAGCTTCGAGTAACCTACTAGCACTTGCACCTTGTTATGTCTTTATTATCACTTAATACATGGGTATCTTTGGCAGTGGCAAGATTCGGGCATAATTCCGCATAATTATTAGCACTCATCATTTTAAAGTCATTAAAGAAGAAAAATGACACATCATAAAGATTTTACCGTGAAGTCAAACCTTTAGGCTGCTGTGCATTTGCACTGTGACATCATAGCAATGCTACGGAACTGGCTCACTGGCAGTGGAAGTGGTCCGAAGTCAGTCGATTGCGCATTGAGGTAGCCTCGTTTGGTTTACCGGGAAACAGACTCCAAGGCCTCTTAATATCGCGTTTACGTTGCAAACTACAGTGACAGCATTGATAAACACAGGCCCCCGTTTCACAACGACATCCTGAATTTAGGAGCTCCTAACTCTAGGACCCAGTTTATCACCTCGTAAGTTAGATGTCGATTTAAGAAGGGATAAGACTTGTGACGTCGTCGTGAAACACTTGTTACGAGGTGACAACCTTTAGGACTGGTTTAGGAGTTTCTAAATAGTCAGGAGGCCGTCGTGAAATGTATCCTAAAAGAAACGCCATATTTTTAGGATATTTCCATGTAAATTGATTCCAAAATATTCCAATTCCACTGCAAATTAGCCGTCTTTCAGTGTGCATTGCTTGTCATGATTTCAGTCAAATTAAATCTTGGTTAATTTCCGTTTGTGTGTAGCGAAAGGAGCCGGGATTTACTATAAAATAGATTGGCATCAGTTCTACTGGGTCCTCTTGCCGGCATTCACGTACTATAGTCACTATGTAGTTAAGTCTTCTGGCAAAATTAAGACTACATAGAAACATGTCCAGTGTAGCAAATGCACGCGTTTTTCATCAGTTTTGAGGAACATATAATAATATAGTATTTCATTACAAATAATAGCCATGATATCTTCCGGCTGCCCTACCCCAAAGTAGGCCTACTTTTCGTTTACTTCCTAATACCTTCCATACTGTTTGTACATAATATCAGGTGATTGATTTGTGTGTGTGTGTGTATGTGTGTGTGTGTGTATGTATGTATGTGTGTGTGTGTGTGTGTGGTGTGTATATGTGTGTGTGTATGTGTGTGTACATGTGTGTACATGTGTGTGTATGTATGTGTATGTATGTGTGTGTATGTGTATATGTGTGTGTATGTATGTGTGTGTATGTGTGTATGTGTGTGTATGTATGTGTGTGTGTGTATGTGTGTGTGTATGTGTATGTATGTGTGTGTGTGTTCCAATTGAAATGGCGGACGTTCAACTGCATTGCAATCGACACACTATATACAGGAAGTAGGCTTAGACCAATGTCACTTCCGGGTCTTTTACAGGCATGAACCCGAGCTTGTTTTCACCATTAGTATGTGTGTGGTATATGTTGACATATTACAGCTGCAGACGAAGCTAATCTGCACATAGAGCTTAATTAGGCGCAATGTATGTGATTAAAACAATAGTCTGCCTTCCGTACACGAGTACCAATTAGAACATTCAGTGCTACGGTTGTGGGTTTCCTCCTGCCATAAACTGACAAGCCGTGTCATTCGTGAAAGAATCTTGAAAGCGGATCTAAACGCCCAATTCAAAAAGAAAATATTAAAATTTTAAATATTCCAGAAAATGATATTTCACCTTCCGGTCCAGAGGAATATCATGGATAGGCCTACACATGGAAAAATGCAGCTTTAAAAGCATATAATGACGGGTTTGTTTACATATTTCATGGTCAAACGTATACACAAGTATATTGGGTAACCAGCTACATTTTCCGCATATCCCACTGGTTTTCAATATTTTCATATTTAATTATTTTTTAATACGTATGTTACGTAGATATAATGGTGCCAGTGGTCGTGAAAGGTTCAATGATTAGAGTTACCCGCCTTAGTCTATTAGACTATAGGAAATAGAGATATTACAGTACATTATTCGTGTTTTACCGGAAATTCAACTGCAATGGAATTCTACCTATCCTACTGAGGTGAAAAGATATGTGTAGGTACAAAAGCGAGTATGTGTATGCTAAGTGCATGTAGTTTTCATTTTAAACTCCAATTCGGTCCAAAACGACAACTTAATCTCTGATTGTATGCTTTCAAACGGAAATGTTATTGGTAATTTAGTTAAATTTTACATTGGGCTGTTATATAACATAACAAGTCGGTAACATAATAATTCTACTTGAATTTCTTTTTAATTCAAACGATAAAATTAAAGCAGATGGCTGATATTCGAACGAAACGCATTGATTGTACGGGCGCTTCCTCGACGTACTAACAAATTCAATGATTAAGTTCATACTATAGCAGTACACCGCTCGGTAAGTCAATAGGCCTATCCTATATTCATTTATGTTTGTTCCCGCGAAATTATTGGAGTTTTACCGCTGTTTGTAGAGCATGGTAAGCCTACACAGTATTTCTAGCCTATTAGTGGCGATAATGACTTAAGAAATTCTAAGGCAGAAATTCTGCTTATTGGCAGATCTTTCAAATATTATGCGTGTGTTGTGTTTAAAAGCATGTAATAATAGCTACAATTGTTATAATATTACAATAGTAGCCTATTTAAAAAGCAAAACGTGGCACTGCATCATGTGCATGAAATGAAAAATTGAACCTTGTGAGAAATGAAACGTCTTCATTTAGTATCACTTGGTATATTACCCTTAAAATATTTCGTCCACCGATCTCGTTGATTTGGTAAATATACCGGTTTATTACCAACGATTACCTTCAGCAATTATGAAGGTCATTCATCACGTATGAGACAATAGATACGATATTTATTCATGACGACGATATTCAACATCAATGAGACATTAATCACTCTCAATTTCGAGTGACCAGGCAATCTTGTGAGATATTTAACGATGCGGTTAATCCATCGTAATGAACTCCAGGAACCGACTACATACAACAATGTTTAAGATCAGAATGCTCGTAAGGTACCATCTCATATAGGCTTATATACTCAACAAAATTAATTAAGGGCCACTAGCCTTTTTGTACATACATTTCGCTGTATATTAAATTAATTAGGACGAATTTCCAAACATCTTCAGGCTCCAAGGACTCTTCAAGAACTTGCAGAAGCATTAGAAGAAGAATGTCACATTCCTAAAGACGAGTTCTGAAATTTGGTAGAACGTTTCGCCACACAATATCTGCTAGTCCTTAATTTATTTAGTTGAGTATAGTATAGGTTACTTTCTTTGTCGATTGTCAACATTAAATAGAGTATATACAGAGTAGGCCTACATATAGACACCAATCACATCTCAGAAACGACATAGTAATAGGCAATTCGATAATGTTCCGAGATACTTCTAAATTCGCTTTTTCGGCTTTTCTTGCTTCGAGGCCACGTTTAGCGACTATCCTAGCTATACAGTTCTCATAGCAGACACCACCAATTGGTGGTTCATTTGTAATGCTTTTTTTTTTGTACGTGTATACCTTATAGGTAGTCCTTATGACAGATGAAACGCTGTTAGCAATCGTTTATCGATTTCCCCCAAATTACAAAAAAAATCTTTACATCGAAAACAATTCTACTAACGTCTTTATTAACAAGAACTAACGTTATAGGTAGGCTTTCCTGTCGCTTTCGAAGTATACTTATATAGTAGCACGTCACGGCATGCTATCAAGAAACACACACGCACGCACACACAGCCACCCACACCTTTATGCTACATCTATTTGGTGAAACATTTCCCAGGCATTTAGAAGGCAACCATGACTAGCCATGCAAGCAAACAGAAAAACCAAGGCTTATGCTGTCTGATATAGTTATGGGAACACCAGACGGTCATTCAGTCGTAAACACGATTCAGAACCATTGGTTATGGTATTACTTCAAGGGTAGAGGAGGCGTTTGCACCGAGAAGCTTGGTCTCCGGGTGTTGTATGGTTGACAGTTATAGGTAGTAAAATTAATGGGACAAGATAGTTGGAGACAGTTCAGTACGAATAGACAAAGTAGTCCCAGAGGCGGATCGGAACAGAAACAAAACTAATAATTAACGTTTAAAAACCACAACTTTATAGTACATAATGACAAAATGGCTCATTGCACCCCACGCCACTGTACAATCTCAGAATGCAGTGGCATAACCCCAAATATAAAACAAACCTGTGATTGGCATATCCTGCAAATGCATACAAGGGATATTATGGATAACAATTCGTGGGTTTTTAAAAATTAGGGTTTAGACCGGCTTTCAAGATTCTTTCACTCATATCACGGCTTGTTAGTTTTACGACGGGAGGAAACCCGCAATATCGGTAGCACTGAATGTTGCAGTAAACCGGAGAGCTTAGCATTTTCATGAGTACGAACAGACCATTTTATAATGTTAAAGTTTTTAGTTTTTATAAAGTTAAAGTTTTAAGTTTTTAGCAAAGGTCGTTTTAATTAATTTTGAATGCTACTATTTGCCAGTTGTCCTGTTAAAAATGCAAGAATGGACAAAGTTCACCATCAGCCATAGCTAATTTTCCTTACCGTTGCAGGTTATCCTTTGAAGAGTCTGTACACCAGGCCCCCTTTTCAGGACGGCTTCCTATTTAGGCGCTCCTAATTTGACCTAAACCAGTCCTAAATGTTACTACCTCGTCACGAGTCTTATCCCTTCTTAAATCGACATATAATTATAACTTTCGAGGTGATAAACTGGGTCCTAAAGTTTCGTGTGGTTTTTTTTCTGGTTTTTTTTAAAAATTGGGGTTTAGAGCCGCTTTCAAGATTCTTTCATTTATATCCCGGCTTGTCAGTTTAGGACAGGAAGAAACCCACAACATCCGTAGCGTTGAATGTTGCAGTAAACCTGCGAGCATCGGCTGGTACTGACAAAGACCAAGGATGATAACTGCATTGCCACTTTACAGACAGCGCATCCTATCAATATCACTCAGAAAGGTAACCTTCGCGAACATTGATGCCGGGCCCCCGGGGCGGGATTTGAAACTGGAACCTTCGGCTCCAAAGTCCAACGTTCTACCACTGCGCTACCACCCACCCCTCCTAAACTAAGGATGTCCTAAATTTAGGATGTCATTGTGAAGAGGGGGCCAGCAGATGTGTACTATGTAAGCTCAAAAGCCTGCCCATTATTACATGGTCAGTGGCTCCATATGCACCTGTACTGTCAATCTCATCCTACCAGGTACCCATTCCATGCTGAGTGAACATGAGTATTTTCGAAATATACCATTTTTCTAAGGTACCCATCTCAGTGTGGGGCAGTATATTTTCTCAACCAAGCATCCATCCACACACTAGTTGGGTACTAACTAAGCTCTACTCGTCTTCAAACCTGAGTAGTCACTTCACACACCAGTGTTTTAGACAAAATAAATAAAGCCCCGCATCTATTTTGTAGGGAAGCTTCTACCAAATTTCACAACTCGGCTTCAGTAATCTAGTGCCGTTCTCTCCCAATGTGAGTACCTGGAGCATGTACATGTTTGAAAATTCTTCATTGTTAAAAATTGAAATAGTAAAAAGCTAAATTTATTGGACCATAATAGCTACTGGCTCTCATAAATAATTTTCTTAGGAAAACTGTACCTTGGAACCAAACGGCATACATGATGTATACATTGACAAATAAAAAATGAATAAGTTACGTATTGAACATGGTACAATAACATTTATTCACCATTACTGTACACTTAAGCCACCATTGACAGGAAACTATACAGGAAATGGCTGACAAGCTGTACAGGAAATGATAACAAAAACACAAACTAGAACTGATGTGAGTTCCTGCTCGGCCAGGTGATGATGCTCAATCCATGTGAATGCTATTTACAAGTCTACTGGTGAATATTTAATGCTTTTGAAGTTAGTCCCAGAGGTTACGAAACCTTTTTGAGTACTCAAATGTTTGGTAACTTAATTGGGGCCAGATGCACACCCATGACCATCGCTCTACTCCCTATGGCATCTCCAGTTGTCTCCAGCATTGAGAAGGTTAACAGAGCTTATGAGCAAGTAGCACATGCCTAAATATGACACATCAGAAATATTCATTACTTTTACCACGAGTGAGTGAATTATTGTTTTGTCACAGCAGGAATATTTCACCCATGTGACGAATATTATTATGGAACTGAAAGGATCAGACTTAATCATTCTCAACCATGGCCATCAATTTGGTTCAAATCCCAACCAGATCCAGTTTAATATAACACTTTCTACATTACAATCTCGATATACAGTAAAAGTATAATTGTTAACACTTGGTAGCAATATTGCCAGTCATCTTAAAATTGACTCCATTTCTCAATCAGATCAAGGTTTCTATACTCTTATTCATCTACTTATCCCATTTCCAAATATTACCATACGATTCAACACTTTCCAGCTTTACCGAGGTTCAATGGGACAATATCAACCCGAATATCGTCAACCCATGCCTGGAGTATCACGCAATACATTAACCCTCTCCATGCTGGATTAGGAATAGGCACTGCTCTTTCGGGCATTGCCAGTTGCTTTCAATATGGAGAGGGTTAATCATAGGTTGTAACGTACCAAGATCAGGCCCCAAGATTACAAAACTTCTTAAGAAGTTTCATAAAAGGGGACAACAGACAGCAGAAGACACAAAGTAAACACATCACTTACTGTAAAACATACTCCCTCATGCAGGGATTACAACCAGTCAAGACAAAGAATGAAACATTAAATTATGAAATGTAAAAAAATAAATAAAAATATGAACATTTTGGGAAAATATACCTAAACACGAAATTACGAACCATTTCACTTCGACCACATAACATAATAACACGTGTTAGACTAAGACTGTAGTAGCTTGGAAGAACCCTAAATTGGGAAGAAGTCGTTTATTTTAATACTTTTAAAAGTTTGTGTTGATCTAAGCCCCAATGACCCAAAGTACAAAATATTCATGGTAGAAAAGTCTGGAAATGGCAACTCACTGAAAGATGAAACATCTTTTCCAGAACAGAAAGTTGTAAAAATAATATATATATCACAGACGATGGTACTCAAAGGAATTGGCCAACTGTGTAGAGAGAAAACAACGCTGAAAGGACGACGGAAAAAGCACAGCGGATTTCACCGAGACTGGACAAGTTTACTAGAGGCTGACACTGCTTGACAGTCTGAACATTTGACACCCTGTGTTCAGTTTTGGAAAATGTGGAGAAAAGAAATTGGAACGTGTGGGCATATATATATGTGTATATATACAGATCAATGTCTTTGAGATTTAATGGGAAATAATCTCGGGATAAAGAAGGGGGAGGTATTTGTAAGAAACAGTTTTGAGGATCTCAGGACAGCTTGGGGCAGTCAGGTCCAGTGAAGTTCCGTGGCATCACGTAGCCATCTTGTTTGTCTCTGGAAGAAGAAGGAAGACTTGAGGTCAAGGTCATGCACTATTGCTTCATTAAACGTCAGACTTTCACATCGTGAGCCATCATCTGATATGGACACCAAAAGAAAACCAGTACGTTTTTCAGACTAGATAGAAGATTAACAATTACAGCCTATATTTTTTTTCACATGATGATAATTAGTTATTTAGATTCGGATGGATTCATGTGACAAAGTACCTTGTGACTATGTTCTGTGTGACAATGTCATAAAGTGCTATGAGACAATGTTCTCTGTGACAAGGTATGACGTGATAATGTGCCATGTGATAAAAGTGATGTGTAACAATGTTCTGTATGACAATGTTCTGTATGACAATGCCCTAAATGACAATATTCTGTCTGACAATGTTCTGTCTGACAATGTCCTGTATGACAAGATCTTGTATGACAAGGTGCCGTGCGACCACACAGAGCGTTACGACTTACACTTCGTATTGTAGGTGGTTGATGACATCGTTGATGTGTTGCTGTGAGATCTCGCCATCTATCGTGGCCAGGTAGGCGTACAGGTCCTTGAACAGATTGAACGGAATACGCGCTGGACCGCCCTCTGGGTCCGCTGACAGAATCTCACACACAGTCTTCATGGCATCTGTGATGTTCTACGAAAAATTATGGGCAAAACATTTGATCGAGGTGTAATGTTTAATAGGATGGTCCTTCAATTTCATTGGTTAATATCATATAATATGGGTAAGAAAACTTATTGAATGGGGTTCAAAGCCACAGAAAGATAACTGTGATGAGAGAATTAAAGTTCTGATTGCCTCATTCAGATAAAATTATAGCGGCACAAAAGAATGTGATAGATTGTTTTTTTCTCATGTGAACATGGTAAAACTGATTTTTTTAAATTTATTTGATCTTGCTAAGAATAATCGAAAAAAACATTTAGCTAACCCTGAGGGTATTAAATTATCTTTTGGTATGACGCAACTGGGGATCGAACCTTCAACTGTCTGCACTCCGGGCCGACGCTCTAACCATTACGCCACGTAATGATGTTAAATCATGATTATTGAAGATCACAGAAACAGATCTCAAAGTTTGTCTAGTCATCCATTTCCCTCAAAACAAGTGATGTACTAACCTCCCCTAATGCAGACGCTGCCAGAGCGAAAAACTTGTTCCACACGACGTCGCCACCGAAACTGCCGATTCGGACGAAGTCATCAAACTGTTCCTTTGGTAAGGCAACATCGTGCCACTTTTCTTCAATCATATTCAGGGGGACCACCTTCTTAGGCCCCAGCTGCGGGAGCCAAACAAACAAAGAATAAATTTCAACGTACATATATATAGAGCTGAAATAAATATTTGAATAGTAAAACAGCATTCGAATATTCAAACATCATTGCATCGATGTCGAAATACTTTTGAGACCTCTTACTTCAATGTTACTGCTCAATATCTAGTCAGAAAACACAACAATGGAAATGTACTGGCCGTGCAATGTGTAACAAAGTTTTTTATCGATAGGGTGACAACATGACCGGAAATGTCTCTTTGTAGTACATTATATTACAATAAGACTTAAAACGAATATTCAAATATGAATAGAATACTTACAAACGAATTGGATATCACTATTGCTATTCATTCTAGCTCTAAATACCGCTATTATATATATACTGTAAATCAGGAAATTAATGCGTCCCTAATTTAATGTGACCCCAATAATTTAGACATAAATGCGACAACAATTAAATGCAATCGACCCAGGCCTCTATTCAATATATATACTGTAATTACCATAACAATTTAAACAGGAAAAAATAACAAAATTTGTAACAAATTAAAGTACAAAAAATGGTTGTAAATGAAAAGGTAAATAAATCAAGGACTTAAAAAAAGATAATAATTATTTATTATTTTTATTTGAAAAAACCCGATTGTGTCTGCATAATTAGAAAAAGACGATTTGAAAAAAACTGGTCATGTTCGTATTTGTAGGGTCAGAAAAAAATATTTTTGCTGATTAAAAATTTGGGTTTATTAGGGTAATTACGGTATACAGACCATACATGCAGCTAGACACATATTTGAGGACAATGTATTTTCACACGAAAACAAAGTGCTTCATAGATCGTTCCATAGAAAAAAGGTTTTGGAGAGCGATTTTTGTTTTGGGCCGGGCATGTAACGCGCTAGTCCCACCTGTCGGTTGAGGATCCTCAGCACCCCAGGGGTGAGGCCGGTGTCTGTTTTCTGGGTGGCGATCGGCATCTCCAGTCTCTCCTTGACTGGGGGCAACTCTCCTTTGGACATCGCGCGGAAGTACCTGAATGTGGGTGGACACAAATTAGAGAGGTGCAGCTCCACATTAAATTTCTGTTTATTGACTTGCATAAGGAAGGCGGCTCTCGGGAATGAGCATTCAGCCTTGAAAGGTGTAATACTTAATTTTCTTTGGGAAATAATTCCCAAAGAAAATTAGGAATTAAACATTTGAGCCTCTGCTGAAAAGTTGCCACGGCAGCATCAGTAGGAAAAGCCAAAGGAACAAATAGTAGGACAGAAAATGTGGATGACCTAAAACAAATTGAGGACCTGTTGTGAGTAAAAAGAATATCATCGACATAAAGAAAGCAGTACTGAAATGACGTTTCTTTTAACCCTCTCCATGCTGAAGGCAACCAGATATGCCCCAAAGAGCAGTACCTGTGCCTAATCCATCAGGGAGAGGGTTAAACTTAAACATCATCAAAATCTTTTGGACAAACAAGCTCATTGCATACAGTGAGGTTCTTTTTTAGCAACAGCAACAATAATAAATAATAATAACAATAATAATGTGCACATGAACATGATGAATTAGAGACTGCTAATAGTAATAATAAAAAAAATATATAAATAAAAAAAACAATAATAATAATAATAATAATGTGCACATGAACATCATGAACTCTTTCCATGCTAGAGTTCCCCTAATGAGCAGTGTCTGTGCCAGATCCATAAATGATTTTAAATGAAAAGCAGCACGAAAAACATGCCAAAAAATTATTAAAATTGAAGTAGATGATAGAATACTAAGAATGATATAATAACTATTGGTAAAAATGGAATTAAAAGTGTGAACACTATATGTGTATTTAACTATGAAATCCACCAGGGATGGGGTTAACCCCAACTACTTACGCTGCTGACCACGCAAGTACATCTTTGGGCTGAGTCCTGATGGCTGCCTTCGTGAATTGTTTGAGGATGTCGGGCAGCTCAGGAGGAATGTTGATCTGCTGCGAGGCATAGAAAGGTTCGTCCGGATTGGTCGGCATGTTGCTGGAACCAAACGAAAATTACAAAGTTTTAAAAGCGAGCTAATTGTCTTTGTGAGCGTTCACGACTTTACCTTCATTCATAAATTGCAAACTCTTAATACTGAATGAGTGAATGTGTTTATCAGAATGTTTATGACCAGTGGTCAGATTTTGGCAAAGATGGACATCATGTATTGTTTTCAGTTCGCTGCAGACTTCGCAATCGCTCGGCAAAGTGCAGAGGGTATTCGACTTTCGAGCACATAACTCTAAGTGATCTTCGACTTTGGTTTTGCCAAATTATTTATTATTCAGTCGTGCTCAGACGTTGATCCAACCAAACCGGTGACCCGCAAATAAATAGCTTCGCCTTGCCATGTTTATGGCCTGGTAGTGCTAATAATTCGCAATACTCACTTCAACAGATGTTCACGAAGCTATTATCAATACCCGGTTTCGGTTATAAATTTGATAAAAACATATAAAAAATGTATTGCGCCGGAATCATTGCCAAAATCCGAAGACGATGGAACCGATTAGATTTAGAACATATTTATCATAAATAAAACAACACACAGCAAGGAAAGTTTGTCCGTTGTATTCCAAACATTTATAGAACAATAACTCACAATAGTTTTGTTTCAGTATTTAAATATTGGACGTAATTCCTTCAAACTTCTACGCCGCTTTCCCACCTGTTTTCAACCGTTGTTGATGGCAACCGACTGCGCACCCTAATGACGCATATACTTACTTCCGGTAAGAGAGCTGTTTTCTTATTTTATGTAATCATATCTGTTTATAGAACGAATATTTCAACTATTGGTACCACTCAGGTGGAATAATAGACGAGAGTTATTAAATAATTGCTTAGAATATTATTTTATTTAACGGACTTTACCGGAAAATAATCGGAACGCCTAAGGATTATCTCCCTTTGTTTACTTTTCACGTGTCGTCTGCTCCTTAGAAGAGTGAGATACAACTTCGTTTCTTTCATGAAATAAATTGTAAGAACACATATTGAAATTGGTACTTAATTCAGTAGTTGCAAAGTTGGTACACATTTCAAACATTTTCTTACACGTTTTGTTTTAATGAATTTTATTGTCTAGTTTTATAAACAAATCTAGGGTTGACATGGCAGATTTAGATAAAGATTCTCAACAAAATTGTATAATTTGTAAAATAAAAGTTTGTAGGACTTCTTTTACTTAATTCATGATCAATATTGCTGAATGTATATTGATAATGGTGCATTGTAGTTTAGATTGAAATGCAGCACAATTTTGTTGCTACAATGTCTGAGTTAATTTCAAGATCTTGCCCTACCAGTACCAATTTGGCAAAGTTCAAACACCCTACTCTGCTACTTCATCTAAATTCATAAACCTTCTAACTTTGTTTACTAGATCTCACTATAGATAGATGGAAAACAAACTGAAGCTGAAACTTCTGAAAACATTGATTGACATTTAAAGAGTTATACATGGTGCATCTATGTATAATCTTTTGTTGATAATTTGTTGCACAAACTAGAATCTGGATAACTATAGAAAATGTTATGAAAGTTAATGTTTTTGGAACTTGCATTATGGCATGAATTCTAATATCCCACCCTTAGCTGATTTCGAGGCTCTTGTATTTTCAAGGCAATCGCGTTTTATATTGTAACGAGAGAGTGGCTGTGAGTTCAGAGGTCAAATGCAAATTATATCCGTGGGCAGAGACTGTGGCTCGGATCAACATTAAATTGATTAAAATGTAAACAAGATAGCTAAGTTACAAAAGCATATATTACCATGTGTAGTTTTCACCTCTGATCACTAATACTAAAAATGTCCAAAGTTTAAGTGGCGATCCTCTCTAAACTATCACTCAGCTGAATTGTAATCTCGTCCTAAAAAATAGAACGCCATATAGATATTGTTTGTCTGAATTTAAAAAAATATTTTTTAACATATCTATTACAGAGAAATATGTGGCTGAAAAATAAAATTCTGTTTTAAACATGTTAAACCTGAACACTGAAAAGCCAAAGTTTGCAATGTGCATGTTTTTCTGGTACCTATGACAGTTTTGTTTCACAACATTTTTGAAGGCATTTTTCATGTCTACTAGTTCATAATTCTGGCGTTAAGGCCCCCTTTTATTTTGAAATCCGTGCAACAGAAATGAGACATCAAATTTATTATGTATTCCGTTTCTTTCCTCTCCAAGACATTTATAATTAATTCATTAAAAACTACCCAGCTACATTAACATTTTCCCTTAATAATGTCGTCGCGCATGTGTTAAATGTTGCCTGTCGCTGCGACGTAAAGCACTACTAATTCATTCATACCTTAATAATTGTATCATTGTGTCGCCGGAATTCAGTCACTTAAAACAAACCATTGCTAATAAAATGCGATTGACATTCATAATCTAATACATGTTATTTTCACCAGTGTAAGTTGTCATTTCCCTTTAAAACTGCACAGCATTTTACGTTTGTTGTAGTATTATTTATCGACACCGAGAGATTATGTCCAGCATGTAAAAACACTTTGACTACATTGACGTCGCCTATTTACAGTCATGAAGAAAAACAAAATTGTCAAGATTGTAACTCTGACAGTGTCCCCTTTTTGTGGTAGCTCTATTAGGCATAATCTAAAAACAATTATATAAATAACTATGGAATAAATAGTTTAACATGGTCATTGATTTGAAATTTCTATTCAATGTAACCAGACATATAATTAAAGAGATAAGGATTGGCTCAACTTTGAGTTAATTTGACAGTAATCAGAGATGTACATTTTTCACGCAATACTGGCTCTGAGAGGAGATATGCAGTAGTTAAAATTGATATCTCTATCAAATGTTTGTGATTGGTCAATTCAGGCATGTGACACTGGAATGGTCAACTGCTGCCAAACAGTCTACCCTTGAGATGTCATCACCATCGTAACAATGCTATGATGTCACAATGCAAATGCACATTAAGAATGATATTGGGTGATAAATAGAATCTCATCCTCGTGGGTTTTGATATCGTTGTTTTCCTACTCCTTTAAGAAAGTAATATAAATACATCATCACTGGCGGTAGATGCAGATGTATATGGCAGATAGGGTGCCATATAGATAGAAAAATAGTGAACAGGGCACTTTTTAGCTACAGAACTGCAGCTACACTGGGGGTAATGTTCAAGACAGCTATGCTCTGAATATTGCTCATATGAAGCAAAGATTCTTTCCATTGTAAATATCACATGTTCAGGTATAATTGAAAATATTTCATTAGTGAAACAGCATACACAAATGAACATGTGTGTATGAATAGCATGAACTTACTGTTTTTAACTTGAACGAACACATTTTTTTTTAAACGCAAAAGGCTGGTTATCATATCATATCATATCTTATTATTGCATGCATGAATTAATTCTAAAAATGGCTGACTGTAAATAGGAGTCGACCAGAATTAGGTGACCGAATGATACCATTTGTTGTTATGTGTTAACTTGCACTGTATAGGAATAACCATTTTAAAATTGATTTAATTCTATGTTGTCTTCTGACTAATGAATAATACTTTCACTCTACTTAAATTCTACTCGCAGGTTTATGGTCCTTTTGAAAAAATGTCCACTGCTCAGCTTCTTCGACCTCAAGAAAAAACGGGAACTGTATGTACCGTTATTTACTATAAGAGATAATACCGTTTAATAGTATGTACCAAATACACGTATGGCGTCATTGAGACAGGACCATGCCGATCCTAGGATTCAAACCCAAGTTGGTGGATTGCGAGTTTAACCCTCTCCCTGCTGGATTAGGCACAGCCACTGCTCTTTAGGACATCTCCGGTTGCCTTCAGCGTGCAGAGGGTTAATACTCTACCAACTTAGCCAAACGACAAACCCTGATGGGGAAGACCAGTTTCACGGCTGCCTCACAATATGAATGATATTTTTTTTTAAACTTTTCACTTTACGTGGCTGTGGGAATGTTTAATCAGTATACATCTTTGATTGTTTGATAAATAGTTATCAGTGAATTTCTAGCAGACTTTGTTTTTCTGTTGTCAGTGGAATTCGATATTCCCAAATGAGCAGGTGACTCAGCAGCAGTCAGCACTGTTTGTGAAGAAACTCCTCGCTGTAGCCATATCTAATGTCACATATCTCAGAGCTATCTTCCCCGAGCACGCTTTTGGAGATCGATGCTTAGAAGGTATTGTTCTATTTTTCATCAATTGTTTGAGTTTAATCTCCATATCTCCTGGTTAATCTATTATTTTGTTAATCAGTTCCTGTACCAGCATTGTCGGTAGAGTTAACTTTGCATTGAATTTAGTTTAACATTATTTGCTTGTTTAACCTAGATAGTCTATTTAGGTAGTGAACCGGGACTGAAATGTACATTTTCCGCAGATCCAAGGACATATGCTTATTTATTTGTCCAGGGGTCGATTTATTTGTTATGGGGTTAATTTAATTGTCCAGGGGTCGATTTATTTGCCCTGAACGTGACTTGGGGCCTGCAACCTGGGCTTTCTTTCTGCTGAAATCACAATTGTCTGTTGCTGTTGGATTTACATCAAAACGGTACCAAAAGTTATTATCTCACTTTTTAAGATTTGAATCTGAAGATTCTTCGAGACGATAGTTCTTGTCCTGGGGCGTGTCAAGTCATCAAATGGGTCAAAGGCTGCTTCGATGCACTGGATAAGAAATATGTACGTTTATTTCACTTCAAGATCATCTGCTGTTAGTACACTGTACATGTGTTAAAATTCATATTCTGATACTATTTGATATAATATTATCAGTATTCATGGCATTATAGTTTGGCATGAAATGCATTGATGCCCCTATTTGGTAGGTTATCTTGGTGAATAGTTTATAGAATGAAAAACATTTTCTTATTTTTGAATACCTATTAAATTGAAATGAATAAAAAAAATTGCACCATAATAATCACCAACTATTTTGAGTAAGTATTATTTTATCCATATATATATATTATGTGCTGTTCACCTTTTCATAACGGATTCATTTAGTCAGATAATGACGTCATACAGTAACAGTCGCCTGAAGATTGGCATTCGGGTTGAAACTCTGAGTAGTGAAACTCATCTATTGTGACTATATATATATATATATAAATATACACACACACACCAGTAAACAGATTTTTTAAAATTATTAATGATGCAAACAAATCTGTATTTTGTATTTTAGTTAGGTAGGACAAATGTTTTATTTTATTATTATTTTCTTCATGATATAAAATATTTAGGGGTATCAATATTATCAATGCATTTCATGGCAAAAATAATAAGAATTTGCTCACACCAAGTTGCCTACACGTATACAGGCTCTTTTGTTAGGTCTTGCAGATCCAGAAACACTTAAAATAAGTGAAATACTGGTCGCCAAATGCTAAATTAGGTCACCATGGCTCCCAAATTAGTCGCTAAATTGAGCCCTGTGTGTTGATGCTGATTGTGAATGTTAAGTTTTTGTTCGTTTCAATTTCAGCTCAGAATGCTAGTTATTGGGGTAAGTGTTGGTACTACACTAGATGTATACAGTTTATTTTCAATGTATCTTCATGTAGTTGCAGCAATGCAGATATATTCTAAAATATTAATTATTCAATATACGTGGAGGATATCTACTGTGTGATAATGATTTGATAATCAACAGTGTTGATTACGTCTTTTTGTGTTTCTCGTGCTTAGGTGAAATGCACAAGTTTTCGATGGCTAGTTTTCCCTGACTGGCCACAGTCCACATGTACAAAACTTTTGAAATTTCTTACTCATTTGAAATTATTTGCAATCATGTACATTTATATACTTTTGCTACCCATTAAATTATTTGCATTATAAAAATTAAGTAGCATAACATATTATCTTCTAAATGACATACTCAAAGGATGTATATTTGGCCATCAGAATATATGTACAACAAGAAGTGAACAACCTTGATGTCACAGGCGGATGAATACGCAACAGCTGATTGGGTCACCCTCTTGATAAAGCTGTTTGTCAGCAGTTTTCATTGGTTTATTACATTAAAATGATTATGGGTATATTGAATAATTAGAATAGCCCACGAGATACGAGTGATTACGGAAATATGTCCCTCATGAAATTCCTTGAAGCTCAGAACATATTTTCTGTAATCACTTTTATCTCGTGGGTTATTCTTTAAATTAATTAATTCCTGTGTTATTAGACAAATAAAATATATGTAGCAATAAATATCTAATAAATGGGTAATGTTTTGTAAGATAAGATAAAACAATGTCATACAATATTAAGAAAAATTATATAAGTATTATTGTCTGTCATATAGAACATCTGCACTAATTTTCTGTACTACTGATTTATCCACTTTTCATATGGTGTATTCTCTTTCAGATATTCATAGATCCAGAAGATCCAGAGGTAATAGTTGTACATACTGGTATTTTAACGATTATGTACTAGTTACCATAATATGTAGTTTAACCCTCTCCATGCTGGAGGCAACCAAAGATGCCCTAAAGAGCAGTCTGTGCCTAATCCAGCATGGAGAGTGTTAATGCATTGTCATTTTAAACATTCCATCATCAACACACTTACATGTATAGTCTAGATTTTACTGGTAGTTAAATTTGGCAAATTTGACAAATTATTTTATAGTTGATCTTGATAAATTATTTTTTCAGACAGTCATAGAATCATACACATTCAAGTTCTCGTATTCTAAGGATGGAGGTATTGACATTTACAGGTAATGTTATACATGTATCTGGTTAAATATTAAATTTGAAGATTCATTCCCATCACTAATAGAATATTCTAATATTCTAAATCTTACAATTTCATATTTAACCAATAAATAATTGATTAAATTTTGTATTATTTTTATTTTTTATTTTATGTTATCTCTCTGTATGTGTGCTATAGTGCAACTAATGGTAATCATTCAAACGATATGTTTAATACCTTCCCTATTAACCCTCTCTCTGCTGGATTATGCACATACACACACACACACACACACACACACACACACACACACACACTGCTCTATAGGTCAGCTCTGGTTGCCTTCAGCATGGAGAGGGTTAATGTGCTTCAGATCAAACCCCAAAATACAACATACATCTTCATTATTCTCGTGTAATCGTTCAATGTTTTGGCCCTCACTAAATTTATTAGAAATTATATTTTATTATTTCACCATCTAAAATGTTGCTTATTAATTCATCGCCTATGGGTGAGATATTCCCGCTGCGACGTAAAACAATAATAATAATAATAAATAATAATTAATTAATAAATAAAAATCTGGGCATGGGAGTTAGTATGCAATTTTAGATTGAATATTTGTTGTATTAGAAACAGCCAGAAGATCTCCAGTGCATACACTGCTGCCGAGACAAGAAAGGCGACCATCCGACTTCTTCGTACGATCGTGGTCCTCACCCAGACACTCAACTCTCTCCCTGATGACGTCATGATGACCATGAAGTTGCTCTACTATGATGAAGGTATGGCCGTTTTAAAATTAAAATTGTGTGTATTTTATTTTTATTTGGTGGAGTTTAGAACCACTTTCATATCAGGCGGGTGGTAGCGCAGTGGTAGAGCAGTTGGACTTCGTAGCCAAGGTTCCAGGTTCAAATCCTGCCCCGGGGGCAGGCATCAATGTTCGCGAAAGTTACCTTTCCGACGCGAATCTGTATATGAATTAATCTACTGGTAATATATGGAATTTAATGATAAATTCATAATTTGGACACAGAAATTTGTCAGGATCCTATTATTTGATATTATTGCAAATTAGCCTTTCTTTTGTGGTGATCATTAATTTTTTATTTTTTTTATGCCATGGAATCAGTTACCCCTCCTGACTATGAGCCACCAGGTTTCAAGGCTTCAGAGCTGGACGGATTCAAGTTTGACGAGGAACCAACTAACATCAAAGTGGGAGACGTTGCTACAGTAAGTACTGCACGCTTTATAAAACAAACATGGCTGAATTTCCAAAATGTATTAACTATATAACATAGTTTAGGATAGCAATTCACACCCAATATCTTGGATGTGTCATATGATTTCCAAACATTTCTGGGGATACACATGTACGTTTTTTTCGGTTAATTTATTTTGCATACACATACATATAGTATATCATTATCAAATTGTCACTATGTAATACATTGCTATTTTTACTTTTGTTTCATACAATTGCCCTGTAGCCATTTCACGTGTGAGTATTATTCTAATTCATGCTCATATTTAATACTATCATTGTGGTATATCCTTAACCCTCTCCCTGCTGGATTAGGCGCAGACAAAGCTCTTGATAGGCAGCCTGAGGGTTAATAGCAGAGTGAAGCCAATGTAGCAGGGTGTGATATAAGATGCTCCTACTGGTCTCGGCCAGCGGAGTTACCCCTTTGACTCAGTCGGTAGAGTGTTGGACTCGCAATCCAACAACTCGGGTTCGAATCCCAGGACTGGAATGGTCCTCTGTAATAATGGCTCCCAATGTGGGGCGCCATTGAAGCAGGACCAAAGCCGATCCTGGTATTCGAACCAGAGTTGCTGGACTGCGAGTCTACTGATCGAGTCAAAGGGGTAACCCCACTGGCAGAGATCAGTAGGCACATCTTACAGTATACCTAGTATTAAACCCACACTATCACAGATTTTTATTGCTGCAATTGATCAAATACGAGTTGGAAATGCAAAGTATATTCAATTAGTGTACATATATTCACATTTGAGTCGTAAAAATTCCTTCCATGTATCTACGGCACAGGGAAGCCCCTTGCAAATCGCTACACCAAATAATGCAAATGGCGTATATCCTCGCTGTAAAGAGCTTCTCGCAGCGACGTTGAACAGCAATTCAGTCGCATGCACTGCTGAGGAGCTCGATGACGTATATACTTTGTGTGTAGCTATAAACTTTAAAAAATGATAAAATATTGAAAACCAGTGGGATATGCTGAAAATGTAGCTAGTTGCCCAATATATTTCGGATAAAAATACATTTGACCATGAGATATGTAAACAAATCCGTGCTGTTATGCCTTTAATGTACACCCTGCAGAGTGAAGTTGAGGATCAAGACTGACAGCAAGCAGTTCCAGATGAAGCAGGACCCAATACATGAGGCAGGTGACAATGATGAAAGCCTCAGTCAGGAGATCTCCAACAACGGACTGGACCATGACGCCATGGAAGTTGACGTGAGTTCCTGATAACTGCATGGGAGTTGTGAAGCAGTCATGGCAATTGTCCGCAGATCCGCGGATTTATTTGTCCAGGGGTCGACTTATTTGCCCTGGACGTGGCTTGGGCTTCGCAGCATGGGCTTGTTTCCCGCTGAAATCACAATTAATTATCTCTTGCCATGTTGTCTGGTGTGGTCATATCAGTATATTGTGTATGTTTGGAATATTTGACAAAATATTATTCAATATTGATAAGTAATTTTTAATATATACCACAGCATAAGTTTTAGTTGGTAAATGTCAGCATGTTTATGAAAACTGTTCTTTGGTTGCTAAAACGTCTGTGTCAGCTGGGTCAACTAGAAGTTATTTTTAAATGGTCTTTAATTGGCACTATGGAATTATGTTCCATCATATTTGATTTTGGAAGCAAAATAAATGTCATTGGGGTTAGAATATGATAATACAATTATACAATTTCAGTTAAATGCTTGTTAAAGCGTGATTGTTTTCCATGTTTCCAGAAGAGTGCTAATGGTTCAGATAGAATTATGGCCGACAGGGCACCAGAGGAAAACTACTGTGTTCCAAGTGAGAAGGATGTCGGTGTTCCTACTATCAGTCCTCATAAACTAAATCCAGGTTTGTTAATTTAACCGTTTCTCTTCTGAAGTCGTCCATGGATGCTCTTATCAGGCACTGATTGTGACCAGGCGTGGGCTGCGTTCAGTCTGCCATACAAGTCTCTACATTACACTCCGCTTCTTTTCTACAAAGTAGTAGCTGGCTGAACAATTTCATAGGAAAATAGCAGGAAATTGGTTTGCGCAGACGTGCAATACAGTCCCTTCATGCTTTCGGTTTTCCTACTATTTCCTACAAAACACTACAGGCTCAAAAGCAGAAGTAAAATGTAGTGCTACATGGTACTACCGTGTGTTAGCTGAACGGCTACTGTAGAACTATGTAGCACTCGCAGAGATATGTATTGCAGCCTGAATGCAGATCAGCATTCAGCAGTGAGAAGTAACATACCTCATTAAAATTAGTTATGTTGCCACAGGAATATTTTACCCAGTTACGACTACAATATTAGATCGAATCAGACCTCGAATCATACCGCGAATAAAGCAAGCATGAAAAACTATGTTAAAGAGGTTAGATTATTAGATAAGATGTAGATTAAATTTTTGTAAATAGACAATAATGATAGCACATGCATACACTGTGCTATTAGGACAGTATTATTTTGCACTCGATAGTGCTCATCACCATTCTTATTATGACTGACAAAGTAGGTGGAGCTTATACATGTTAGAGCGAATTTGATTGGACTATGAGTGCCGACAGTAGCGCTTTCATCTCGCTGTGTCAGCAAATCTGACCTTTGAAGGAAAGGGGTCTAACAAAGGAGTTATATCACATGGCCTAGGGAAGATGGCCCCATAAAAACAACCAACACACAACAAAACCAAGCTATTTACTATCATGAACGTGTCAAGAAATGCCTTCAAATGGGACCGGTTCGTTGAGGGTTTTCTATATATACAGTAGTATTGTCTTGGAATATTGAAAACCCTCAAAGAACCGGTCCCATTTGAAGGCATTTCTTGACATGTTCATGATATATACAGTACTATTATCTTGGAATATTGGACAAAACAGTCCTGCGATAATGCCGCATTGGACATACTTTTTTCACTCACTGTTATATTTTAAAGGGCGAGGATAAACCTCGGTGCGTTGGGTGTGACGAGGACCTCACGGTCAAGCATATCTTGCTTGACTGTGTGGACTTTGCAACTCAGCGTGGCGGTTTTTACTCTTCGCCCAACCTTAAACATTTATTCACCCAGGTTCCTGGGCATCTCATTGTCTCATTTTTAAGAGAGATTGGTCTGTATCATAAGTTTTAATCTTTCATTTCTGCATACATGGTTCTATTGCATTCACACTATGTATTCCATTTCATCAATAGTTGGCATATCCTTTTTGACTCATTTATTTCATAATTAATAATTATCGTCTATTTATCTATGTTCTACATGTTAAATTTTGGCATGGTTTTTCCTGCTTGTTTTTATTTATTTGCATGTCTGATTATTAATTGTATTGTAAAGTAACATTGTAGTCGTCGCCTATGGGTGAAATATTCCTTCTGCAACGTAAAGCAATAATTCATTCATTCATTCTTCCATTTTAATAGAACATTGTGACAGAAGAAATTCCCATTTATTTTGAAAATGTTCTAAATGCCTAAGATGTATATGAAATGAGTCATCCATTTAAACGTAAACTGGAGTACAACAACTTAATGTGACATCCTTTGACCTTTTCAGATGCAACAGCAAATGGCGGGGATGAAACTGGGTCAGGGTGCAGGACAGATGGGCGGGATGCCCCAGGGCGGGGCGGCGGGGTGGGGTGGTCAGACCTCTGGACAAACGTTATCAACAAACCTATGGCAATGACCTTAGTGTAATATATATACCTGCTGGCTTCTCAGCTATCTGTTGTATACTGACATTCCATCTTCT
Organism: Lepetodrilus schrolli; assembly: GCA_032361225.1. NCBI lineage: Eukaryota > Metazoa > Mollusca > Gastropoda > Lepetellida > Lepetodrilidae > Lepetodrilus > Lepetodrilus schrolli. Next base: position 3,864 of record JAUTBT010082016.1, on the reverse strand, counting down.
CCATCACAGAAATTGCAAAATTGCAACCCATCTCTCTTGTATTCTTATTGAAGTAGAGATTTTTATAATGTATTTAACAATGAATTTGGCTTCTCAGTGGATATTCTACAGAGGCCTTAATGCAATGACTAACTTTGATCATACATGTTTACTGATAGCATTTTTACATCGCAGATATTGTTGGAATTTTGCAAAAATATATTATGTTAATAATGAGTCTGTCAGTGTATATTACAACTTAGTTTTGATCAGTTCATGAATGTCAAATTATCATCTCTAAAACTATAACAATCCAGACAGGACCTTTCATTTTTTAAATTCATTTTTCTTTGACGTAAATGTTGAATATGTTTATTGTCTTAGTATAGGCAATACCATATGAAACCTTGTAGCTGTCCTCTCATATTGCAGTCAAATTCCAGTGAATTGGGGAATTATATATATATATACAGGAAGAGTATGGGTTTTAACCAACGATGCACATTAGTGGATTCTTTATTGACTAACGACTGTGAGCCTACTATCAATGGAGAAATAGTTCTTGGTCATGTTGACCTAACTATTGGACATGTATCATTACTTTTGTTTGTAAATATTTACTGTACAGTTATCATTGACGAAGACGTGGATGTTGTTGATTTTCCTTCATTTTCCTTGGACCGCGACTATGAAATATGCATCACAGGTGTTGTTTTCTGTCACACAGGACATGTCAGCTCCTGTGTGCACAAGTTGTTTTGTTATTTAACATAGCTAAATCTTGTGCCGCTTGATCATGTGTCCGCAAATGTTTAGGAACCTTTCAACGGAAGAAAATAATCTTCTGTCATGCTTTTTCTCTCTCACAGGGGTAAATGAGAATAAAAGCTAAATTGTAACAGTGGATGAATTTATTGAAGTAGGTATAATTACTACGGTGTAATAGCACATTTTTCTTGAAATATATAAATCTTTACAAGATATTAAATGTAGGGGGATAGTTTTATGAATCTTATTATTATAAGTGACAGGCTTCTGAGCTATTTACTAAGCACAAACCATATAGCTTGCACATCAACACTATTTGTAGAGCCTGAAGTCCTCAGAGGCCTGTTGCACAGAACAGTTGTAGCAAATGGTTGTAAGTCAAAATTTCGGAACCCACTGCAAGTGTATGTCAATTGCGCATAAAACATTTTTATCGGTACAATACTCGAGAATATGGTTAGCTATAAAAGTGATTTGTTCAACCAGACTTGTAGAGGGTCCGTAAAATCTGACTTACAATCAATTGTAGCTACAACTGTTCTGTGCAACGGGGCCAATTATTTATATCATTATTGGTTGTAGAAGAGATGGTCTGATTACTTTCAGCTATCCATTGCGACAATAAGCACTTGATTCGCAGATATTCACCCAACTTGTAGCTAGCCTGTATGGGAAAATATGGTCATGATATAATCTTGAATCTTGGTAGTAGAACTAGAACCGTTGGAGTGATTTTTTCCACGTTAATGTCCATAAGATAATCTACCATAGTGTGTCTTTCTGTAGGCAGGCCTATCTATTTGAATACTGGCTTTCCATGAAATATTCTCGATGCTACGTAAAGCACTAATTCAAACCATCAATCCATCAGTAGCCAATGGTGTACTCTTAGTTTATCTGCTTCCTGTACGATACTGCATTAGTCAAAGGTGACGTTGACTTCAACCTTAGCAATCACTGGGGAGAACCGTATGCATGCGGGTAACTGCAGTTACTCGCATCCAAGATGGCGTAGGGCTGAAATTGAGAGTATTTGTCAGTGATTTTTCCCGTTTAGCGGGTCTTTTTCATATGTACATTTACCGAATCTTCAAGATATATATAACATATGCATTTTTGAATCGTACATGTTTTTTGTTTTTTTTAAATTTTGGAATGAGATATCAAGCATTGAAAATTTCGTGTGATGCAGGTAACTGCAAAGCGATGATGCAGTTACCTGAACACTGAGTTTCAACTGAGATGTGGGTCACTGCATGCCAACTATACACACGTATATTTTTCTACTAATTATCGTATATGGCCATACCACAGTGAACACACCGGTTCTCGCTGATCACCGAAGTTTAACAACGTCGGACATTGCTTAATTTTGTTTCATAGACACCATATTTGTAAATTTAACAACATTTTGCATCTACCTGTTACCCTTATATTAACGTAACAGATACCCGCATCCTCGTGATATTGACAATTTCAGTTACCCGCATCACACGTGATTTTCGATGCTCGATATCATTCCCAAATGCTTTTTCCTAAACCTTTACGATTCAAAAATCCATATCTTGATTATGTTTGTGTAAAAATAACCATTAAACCTGAGAATTCACATCGGTCAATTGTTGCTTCCGCCACCTTGGGTGTGGGTAACTACAATTACCCGCATGCGATTCTCCCCTGTTGGCAATCGCGTAGTTTGTCCAAGAGCTAGACGTGGTCTGTGTTGCCCTATATCAACAGGTCGACGCCTAGCTCGTTGGGATCATGGTGCAGTGTGTGGAATAGGTTGACGTTATCCTAAGAGTTATGCCAGGGGAGTAGCTTTGCTGCTTATCTTCATCACAACTGAGTAGGAAGAAATGCGACCATGATCTCATTAATCCTCATTCATTCATAAACACCTAAATATAGTCCCAGTAAAAGAGGTATTCTGCCGAAAGGATATTGGTAGATAGATATGCATGTATGTATGATAAATGTTTTCATTCTAGTCACATAGTTTGTGCCATATGGAAATATACAGAACCAAGACTCGCACAACAGTCGCATGTTGATTGCAGAATAGCATCTCGTATTGGTCGGCATCTTCACGACGGAAATTTATTTTCATTGCATTTCATCATTAACAATTCAAGTAGATGTAAACCCTCTTGTTTTCTCTAGACGTGTATTGATGAGAAAACATCCCTGCAACAACAATTGAGCAATGTTTCACTCACTGTTACCTTGACACCCTGGCCACTATGACTACTTTACATCTGTCAACTATTTGAGGGATGTTAAGTAATCATAATGGCCGGCTGTTTCAAGGATGTATTGTGTGATGATATCGCGGAAAGGTGTGACGTATGTTCTTTGGAAACATTAGGTACATATGTAGTACTATTTATATGTCTGCTCCGTTGCATTGTCATCTATTGAACCCATGAGGGACCAGCCCTTAATATTGTGTGCTTGCTACAGTAATATGTGCACTCATCGATTGTAAAATGTATTTTAGGAAGGTTGTTGACGTATGTAGAAATTATGGTTGTAGATATATTTAAAAAGACATGTCACCAAATGTAAATGTGTATACATCATAAAATTTACTTCAAAATGTTTGTCTTTATTTTGAATTGGTCAAAACTTGTCATTCAAGTAACCTGGGGCCTATTTTCGAAACGTTCTTACTATCTTCTTAGCCTAGGAACGTGCGTAACATTTGCATAGCCCTACTATACGAATTTTAAGATTGTCGTACGATCGTAAGAACGTTTCGAGAATAGGCCCCCCAGTTCTTTAATGAATTAAATCTATATTACTACTATATGTAATTTATATTGGTCCCTAAATTTGATGAATGGTTACAGGGATGAATCACTGTAGTCATTAAATGGCACTACATCATCGATATCTTCTACTGATTTCTGAATATTTAGATAGTATGTTTCCATTGCAGCTCGGACGGGTGGTAGCGCAGTGGTAGAACAGTTGGACTTCGGAGCCAAAGGTTTCGAGGTTCAAATCCCGCACCGGGGGCCCAGCATCAATGTTCGAAAAAGTTACCTTTCTGACGCGATATTGATAGGATGCCATGTCTGTAGAGTGGCAATGCAGTTATCATCCTTGGTCTTG
>JAUTBT010082005.1:0-12807 GCA_032361225.1 Lepetodrilus schrolli | reverse complement strand
TGAGGTTATGTTTTGTGGGATGTAGTTACGTTTGGTGTGATGAGGTTATGTTTTGTGGGATGTAGTTACGTTTGGTGTGATGAGGTTATGTTTTGTGGGATGTAGTTACGTTTGGTGTGATGAGGTTATGTTTTGTGGGATGTAGTTACGTTTGGTGTGATGAGGTTATGTTTTGTGGGATGTAGTTACGTTTGGTGTGATGAGGTTATGTTTTGTGGGATGTAGTTACGTTTGGTGCTATGAGGTTATCTTTTGTGGGATGTGGTTACATTTGGTGTGATGAGGTTATGTTTTGTGTGATGTGGTTACGGTTTATGAGAGTGAAGTCAGTCTAGGTCAGTACTAACCTGCGCGACCTTTACATTACACTTCCGCATAATTAACGACATAATTACAGTTCGTGTGTATTCGAGGATTAATGGTGACAATTTACATGTTATAATTTGGTGGATTCTGGTAAATGTGTAAAATACTGATATGTAAATGTGTAAAATACTGATATGGAAATGTGTAAAATACTGATATGGAAATGTAAATGTGTAAAATACTGATATGGAAATGTGTAAAGGAAATGTGTAAAATAATGATATGGAAATGTGTAAAATACTGATATGAAAATGTGTAAAATACTGATATGGAAATGTGTAAAGGAAATGTGTAAAATACTGAGATGTAAATGTGTAAAATACTTATATGGAAATGTGTAAAGGAAATGTGTAAAATACTGATATGGTAATGTGTAAAGGAAATGTGTAAAATACTGATATGGAAATGTGTAAAGGAAATGTGTAAAATTCTGATATGGAAATGTGTAAAGGAAATGTGTAAAATTCTGATATGGAAATGTGTAAAGGAAATGTGTAAAATACTGATATGTAAATGTGTAAAGGAAATGTGTAAAATACTGATATGTAAATGTGTAAAATACTGATATGGAAATGTGTAAAATACATGTGAATCAGATACAGATTGTCATAAAGAGATCGTAATAATAAATAAATAGTCCATTTATAACGCTCATGACTCCATACTAATACAGCTTCCAATAAAGCGGTCTACATTTGAAATATTTTGATTTGAAAATGGCGATCGACTATTGCCTTATCGAACTAAATCCTCAGAATAACTACTGTATTGTATTGATCATTAGTGGTTGTTTAGAACAAATGGTTTTCTGGATACCTGACACATATTATTGTGTATTTGGTGTCAAACATCGTACAAGATAAACCTAGCTCTTCCACTATCCCTCTAAAGTAGATGTTCGAAATTACGTATAATTAAATTTAATAGAGCTACACAGTAAAACAATTCAACATGCAAGATTGTTTCTATCGGGAAATAATAATATTAATAATACTAATCATAATATTTATAATAATAATAACAATAATAACAATACTACTACTAATAATAATAATAATAACAATAATAATAATAACAATACTACTAATGATAATAATGACAACAATAACAATAATAATAATAATAATAATAACAATACTACTACTACTACTACTACTAATACTACTAATACTAATACTACTAATAATAATAATAACACTACTACTACTACTACTACTACTACTACTACTACTGCTACTACTACTAATAATAATAACAACAATACTACTACTACTATTAATAATAATAATAACAATACTACTACTACTACTACTAATAATAATAATAACAATACTACTAATGATAATAATGACAACAATGACAATAATAATAATAATAACAACAATACTACTACTACTACTAATAATAATAATAATAACAATACTACTACTACTAATAATAATAATAATAACAATACTCCTACTAATAATAATAATAAGAAGAAGAACAATACTACTACTACTACTACTACTACTACTACTACTACTACTAATAATAATAATAACATTACTACTACTACTACTACTAATAATAATAATAACAATAATAATAATTATGGCTACTCTAAAGCGCATTATTCCACACTCTTGACAGCGTGCTCAACTAGCTAGATGTAGTGGGACTTATGCATTTTGTAGATCTTGCAAAATAACTTAAAATGAGCAATACTTTCACGTTTCTTACCCCCCCCCCCCCCCAAAAAAAAATAGTTCATTAAAAGACAATGGATGTGATGAACTATTGCAAACACAACAATCGTAAGATAAAATGTAATTACGTTATTATTTATATTTTATGAAAACAGCTTTGGAAGTCTATTTAACCGCACACGTTAGTTTCAAAATGGACAGTCCCTGGCCTAGGCCGAGAAGCTCTGCGTGGTGCTTAGATTGTGGTATGACAGTCAGAGCTTCTCGGCCTATCCCTGGCCGATCTATAAGCCAATAGCAACAGTACAAATCTTTCTGTATTTCAGCATGTTGTTATCTAATTAATTGCAATGTTCTAAAGAATTGTTATTGACAAATGCAATCTTATTAATTACGGACATTATTTCGCGAACATGAACGTACCGAAGAAATACAGAAGTTCGACGAGCAATTTACACAGAATGAGCTGCTCTTGATCCTCCGGTACCGTAATGAAGAGGATGACCGTATTTGTTTTGTTTCTATTCCTCACTGTTCAAAACAAACGTTTAAAGCATTTGTTCGTATGTGCGTCATATCGCTGATGTGCTATTAGCGAAAGTCGATCACTGGCAAAGGGAATCGCATGTATTTTCGACCTCGGCGTTAGATGAGAAGAAAACGATGACCATGAAGAGGCATTACAGTAATCCTTTCAGAAGGGGTTGGCCTGGCATATTTCGTGTGTTGATCGAAAAGAAAACTGTGCGCATCAATGTGGACGCTTTTCTATTATTACATATCCTTGGGCAGTCTGCCCATCTCGTAATTACTATAAAGATCAACCTGTACATTCCTGAACTAATCAGGACAGATATCGTTGTTACCATTGTTTACTTCAGGTCAACCCAGTAACGATTGACAAAATAAACTTTCCAACTGTACATAGAGGATCTCATATGAGTGGTCATATATTACTGAATTTATTAAACGAGTTGGCAAAACTGATATTATGCGAGGCACTGCCGAGCATAATATCATTTTTGCCAACAAGTTCAATAAATTCAGTAATATATGAACACGAATATTAGATTATATTTATCACATAACTGTAGAAGCTATTGTTATTTCGATTTTCAATCACTAGCACTATATAGGCAAATGTCTTGGAACTTGGTTAACGCACGCAGAAAAATATAGTTCCAAATAAATATTTTTGCATGTTTAATTGAAGAAATCTTTTAACTTCATATTCAACAAATTAAGTCCCAAGAAGAATCTCTAAAATAGAGCCAAAAATACTTTGATCTCGCGTATGAATACAATTATATAAATCCATTATGTTATTGCACTAGTGAAACTATTTATATTTATAGCATGGGTTTATTGCACTCCCAAACTCCTAAGTTATGTTGTAAATTTATTTTGTATATACTTAGCAGTGAAAGATTGAGATTTTTCAGTATTATTATCACTGCAGTGAAGAGAACACATTCTGGTACTACTGAACCCGCTGTGAACCACGATGCCGACTGCCACTTTCGTCAGTTCATTGTACAATTATTTGATCGATTTGATACACCACGTTAAACATTTACTATGTTTCAGAGTTGTACCAGTTGTTTTTGTTTGTTGATTAATTCAAAATATATATTGTGTTTTGACTTCTATTTGTTGTTACAACTATTGAAGGCTAGCTCGTCGTTAGGGTTGCCATTTTATTTCAAAACGTTCGATGATATATTGGGGCTGTAAGTGAGTCACGTTTATTTTTAGAATTTCCCAGAATTTCCCAGAATCTACAAACTTCCGGTAATAGCCAAACACGAGTACTAGGCCTTGGGTTGACTAAACTCCATATAAAATCTTAATACGCCGTTAATACGGATCGTGTGCTTAAATGTTTGTTCAATTCAGAGGTGAATTGTGCTATTTAGCATGGTCCACATGTGATAGATCATGATGCAACGTGGGAATGTAAATAAAACAATAGCCATGCACATGTCACCGTGTAGGTTATCACCAAAATCTTCAAATCGGATACGTCCAAAAATAGAATTTGATCCACTTATGCGCGCTATTGTGACACGTCATGTTACATTCTCGTTGGGAGAATTTATAGATTTCCATTCAAAGTTTTGTTGACAATTATATAATAAAAGTATATATTAAATAGGATATTTCATATGTCTAGTGAAACAGCATGTATCACTCATTTCGTGACGTGGGGAAACCGATATCGCCTTTCCCACGTCACTCGATGATAGTTACATGCTATTTAACTAGACACATTAAATATCCTCTATTTATAATACATTGCAACGGTAAAATATGCCAAGATGAAATGATAATACAAGTCGCTGATATTCTATAGTAGTGGATCTTGGCAATTTTGTTGGAATTGAATAAAAATAATATATATATATATCTAGGTGTAGAACACAGAAACACTGGCCAATAGCGTAATATTGGTAACCATTATGTGTATAGCTTTAAGGAAACTAACTATTTACGGCATATCTAGTGTAATGTAATAGTTGTTTTTACTTCTTCAATATGATCATACTAATCGTTTAGACGTAAATACAAAGTCGCGTTGAATTATATATGAATATAGTTGTTTAGAAAGTAATGTGTATCAAATCAATATCAATAGCATGCAGTCAAGACAACATGAATTATGTACTGGTATCACATGAAACAAGAAAGAGGAATGTTACGTTTCAATATGCAATATTAATAGTATATATGTTTTCTAACAATGTCGATCATGTATGTAAAGTTTGTAGCATAGTAGCATAAACACGTTATAGTTTGATGTGCACACACAACAATTATCTTCTATCTGTTGAAATAAGGTCATAAGGTCTGCTGTAAACGTTAACATTGTTTTGTACTAACAAGCAAACTGGAATACGAGTTCACATTGTTTTGTACTAACAGGCAAACTGGAATACGTGTTCCCATTGTTTTGTATTAACAAGCAAACTGGAATACGTGTTCACATTGTTTTGTACTAACAAGCAAACTGGAATACGTGTTCACATTGTTTTGTACTAACAAGCACACTGGAATAATTAATATCTCGTGGGTGACACACGGTGATGCTAATAGGGTATCACCTGCTAACATCAACAGTGATGCTGATATGGTATCACATGTTAACATCAACATGTATATGGAAAAAAAATGTCTCAAGCTCACTCTCAATATAAATCAGTTCTAATTTATGGCTAACAGACTCTCTTTATGGAGCGTAGGAAAACACGCAGATCAATAGAATGTACGACTCCAGCGTCCGATGTCATGCTACGGCGTGTACAGTTACATCGATTAGATTTACTGGTGTGTTACTTCAAGCTTGATGTCATGTAATGTACTTCAAGCTTGATATCATGTAGTGTACTTCAAGCTTGATGTCATGTAATGTACTTAAATGCTCGAAGAAGAAGAAATCGAATAGGAATCACAAAGAACGAAAGTAAACCTAATCATGAAAATGCATGTGTATCCGTGGTTATCATGTATGTTGGAATTCATATACTTGTATATATATATATATTAGTTATGTTTTTGAATTCTCATAACCATTAAACTAGTTAATTCAACTTTGTGGTAAAATACTAAAATACTGACAAGCATGTGCTAGCATGTTTAGAAATATAACCTCTATGAATGGCAACCGTCCTCTATCTCGTAGTGATAGCCATTACTTCGTATGTTACAATATACAAATATATAAATACACGGGTGTGGTGATAGAGACTCGTTGCCTACTAAAGTAAGGTTTGGCAAAACCTGCATGCGTCAATGATGCGTGTTCACATATTGCAAAACCAGGTTTCCTTTGGTGGTCTATTGTAACCACCAAGATGCAACTTACCGGGTATCCACCCCTACCTCAACAATACACAGACTCACACACACACACACACACACACAACACACACACACACACACACACACTACACACACACAAGCACACACACACAAGCACACACACACATGCACATGCACACACACACACATGCACACACCAGCCCAGCACCATCACCACAACGACCAAACAACACCAACACCACCACACAACACCACCACCACACACCACAACCACAACCACGCTCACACTCACATCCAACACCCAAAACCACTCATGTGCTCAGTTCTACCACCATAATGTAGTACATGATCTATCTATAATCGAAATCAAGGAATGTCATAACTGTGGACCAATCATCAAAATCAAGGAATGTCATTACCGTGGGCCAACATCACAATCAAGGAACAATCATCCTGGAGACCCACAATGGAGGACGTAATATAAGGAGACGGTACATTATAAGGATGATAGATGATGACATTGTTCTTATGCTGTATGTGATGTATCTATATCTCAGGATCTGTTATTAGTAATACTAGTACCTGTGTATATCACCATTATCATATTTACTCGAATCCTCAAATTTGAACCATTCAATCCATCCCTAACGTGATAAACAAACGGCATAAATATGGTTGACAACAACATCCTAGTCACGTGTCTTACCCTCATGTCCTTGCTGAGTAGCTTCACCTTATTTTTGATCTTCTCATTCTGTAGTATCATTATTAAATCCATTTTGTCCGGTCGTGTGTATTCAGCCCAGTATAGGTAGGTATAAGTGGTTAACAAACCGGCACGATGTCCACTGGCAGATCTCAAACGTCTTGCTGACTCTGTAATGTCTTCAGTCTTTGGCCGAACCTTCCGACACAAACGTCACTGCTTCCTTTAAGTGCGATGACAAGCGACCCTTCTCAGTGCGGCGCCTGAAGGAAACCGGTTTTCATAATAGTATTTGTTTCTATTAATATATATGCATATTGTCAGCTACCCGGTTCAGACAATCGATTGAACGAACCGCTTTCGGTTCTAGTTGTCCGCAGAATCGACGTCAGGTTAGGACGATCGACATCTCGTCTCTTGTCACGATGTTGTCGCCCGTGGGATACTATTGTGACTGGGTTATACGTGTGATAATTTATTAATGTGTTGCCTTACTGGCTTTATCGCTACCCATGTGTACATGTATTTACGTATAGATACAGCGTCGCTCTTCATAATGTATAATGATTCAACTCGTGGTGTGTTCATATCATAAGTCGCAACGCAATCGTTGAAATGTACGTAATCAATTCCATGGAAAAGATCACTAATGGTATACACAAGAGACTGAAATAGTTGAAAAAAACGCACACCGATTTTTTTAAAATTAAAAATATATATAGGACTGTGTGATGTGCGATTTTATTAACCTGGTTCCCTTTGCATTGTTTATTGGTGTCGTGTAGATCAGAGAACAATATACCCACGCACAATGAGTTCGCCCACGTGATATTAATGCTCATCGGAAGCCATGGCAATGTCACACTCAATTGTCTGTAGAAAGGAATAATGGGTCTCACACATCGTGAAATATATAATTATTGAGTTGGTACATGCGATTCATTTGAAAGGCATCGGGGAAATAGAATTAATAAAGCATCCTGGGCACACTTCACGAAGAATAGATACAAGAGGTGTGACGTCTGCGAGAGCTTCGTGAAAGGGAAATTAGTTAATGAAAACCCAACCAATACGTGTTCATGCATGTATTACACAACAACAGGATTACATGTACTGCAGAGAAGATCTCATATGAGTTGTCATGTAATACTGAATTTATTAAATGAGTTGGCAAAACTGATATTATGCGAGGCTCTGCCGAGCATAATATAATTTTTGCCAACACGAATATTAGATTCTATTTATCACATAACTGTAGAAACTATTGTAATATCGATTTTCAATCACTAGCACTATATAGGCAAATGTCTTGGAACTTGGTTAAAGCACGCAGACAAAATATAGTTCCAAGTAAATGTGTAAACATTAATAAATATTTTTGCCGAGCATAATATCATGTTTGCCAACGAATTTAATAAATTCAGTAATATATGAACACGAATGTGAGATTCTATTTATCACATACAGTAACGGTAGAAATTATTGTAATATCGATTTTTCAGTCACACTGTATAGGCAAACGTCTTGGGTACTGGGTTATAGTACCCAATTCCAAGTAAATGTGTAAATATTAATAAATGGTTTTGCATGCTTAATTGAAGAAATCGTTTAACTTTATATTCGACAAAGTTCAGAAGCTACAAAAGAAGTCCAAAAGGACATTGATATCGCGTATGAATACAATTATATAAATCCATTGTGTTACTACAGTAGTGAAAATAGTTATATTTATAGCATGGGTTTATTGCACTTCCAAACACCTGTGTTATGTGATAAAGTCATATAATACAGTGTTGTTCTACAAGTTCATGGTTTAACTAGCATCCAGTGTTATGCAACTTGAGCTCAACTCTATAGAAATGTGTCATGCGCCATCGGGAATTGTGCGCTATCGACAAATCGTGCAGTCCTATCAATGGATCCATCGCTCTCATAGGCATGGTAGATCGTCCAAAGGTCGATGTATGACGACTTTCACTTTGAGGGATTAAATAGAAGGTGACATATACGACGAATTCGTCGGTACCAATGAATCTGCCATCATGAGATAGTGTTGCGCTATCTACAGACAAAGCCTACGTTACAGAATGACAGGAGACTCACGTACGTACTACATCCATTTCTTTAATATATTTAAAAAATTTAAGTTAGGGTTTAGAGCCGCTTTCAAGATTATTTCACTTATATATTACGGCTTGTCATTGAAAGGCAGGAGGAAAGTTTAACCAAACCCGCAACATCCGTAGCGCTGAATGTTGAAGTAAACCTGCCAGCACCGACTGACAGACCAAGGATGATAACCGCATCAGAAATGTAACTTCCGAAAGTTAACTTTCGCTCCCGATACGGGATTTGAACCCGGGCCTTGCACTGCGAAGTACAAACGTTCTACCAATGCCCTAATACCCGTGACTATAAATGTAATGAAAAATACAAACTGATTATGAGTGTGCTTACAGCTAGGCTACTTGTAAACGTTGATCAAAACCAGAATGTTCGATCCAAATAGCAACCACGGGAGACAACCATCTCAGTTCCAGGTTCGACCTGAATGTCACGTGATTAGTCGTCAGTATGATCGATATCAATCAGCGTCTCGATTGTCATAGTAACAATGCGATCAGGACAGGATGGAAACTGCATAACGAGTGACTGTATGTTTATGAAAACTGAAGCGCAGCGCAAATAGCATGCCGGAATCCTGAACACGTCACATGGCATGTGCTGTCCAGCAAATAAGTGTGGATATCAGTGTCACGATATCATGTTTACAATGATCTACTATTCGGCGTGAACTTAATGAACTCAAGAACTTGTTTACACGAAATTACATTTATTTTCATACATTGTATAATTGGTCAGATCGAAATCATAATAGTTAATCAATATTTAAACAAGAGAACAAGGGTCCATTGCTATGGGCCTACACACGAACCTCCAATCAAAAATTTTAATAAAAGGAAGACAATCACAAGATGACAAAGATATTAGTCGAGTACTACTTGGAATTCAGGTGGATCTCTGCGGGAACCAGGATGGATTCCACGTAGAACAATGCCGGTGAAAGCATATGAACTAGGAACATCCTCGAAATACAGACCATAATATGCCTACTTAACCGCCATTTGATGAATGTTACGTAGGCATAATGGTGTGTGTGTCCAGTATGGTCTCTGGGCCCGGCATCAATGTTCGCAAAAGTTACATTTCTGACGAGATCATGATAGGATGCGTTGTCTGTAGCAAATGCAGTTATCATCCTTGGTCTGTCAGTACCAGCCTGTGCTCACAGGTTTATTGCAGCATTCAGCGCTACGGGTGTTGCGGGCTTCCTCCTATCCTAAACTGTGAAGGAATCTTGAAACCGACTCGAAATCCGAATTCATTTTTTAACATTTTTTTTAACGTATTTATCGTTCGACTTTGAAGCCAAAGGACAAGTTTCCAAAGTGGCGCCGAGTACCCAGCATCAATGTTCGCGGAAATTAAATTTCTGACACCATTTTTATCATTCACGAAACGCAGGTCCGTGTTTCAAGGATGCATTTTAATATGATGCGTTATAATTAATTTTCCGTACATTCAACTTTCGAAACATTCAGCACGCAAGGTTACTACAGTTACTATAGTTGCATTTACTACACTTACTACATAGTTACTACATTTACTACACTTACTACATAGTTACTACACTTACTACAGTTACTCCACAGTTACTCCACAGTTACTACAGTTACTCCAGTTACTACACTTACTATAGTTACTACACAGTTACTACACTTACTACAGTTACTCCACAGTTACTACACTTACTATAGTTACTCCACAGTTACTACAGTTACTCCACAGTTACTACACTTACTATAGTTACTCCACAGTTACTACACTTACTACAGTTACTCTAGATCCTGAAATGAATGTGGGGTTATAATTAATGCGAAAACATATTCAATGATTGCATTCATTAGAATATTATTAAAATTAAAAAACTCTATATTTGTAATCATATATGTCTCTAAACAAACTTGTTTTGGTATATGATAATCTATATCGAGAGAAATCCATGCCATTATGGAACTGGTTTGCCAATGGAGCAAGTCCTTTTGTTAATCCGTGGCCGGGAGCACGTCTAAATAACACGCGGCCATCTAGCCCATTGTTTAGGTCGCTATAGAGATAACAGGAATGTGAGAGATGCTGCAGTACCCCCAATCGCTTAAGCATTAACAATGTTACATTCAATGTAGCCAGCATATAAACAGACTTTCTAGCTTGTAACTATATGTACTGAGCTCTAATAGATAGCAGTTGTATGAAGCTGTTCCTTTTTAGCCGTCAAGAGCTATTCGTATGCCATAAACGTTGCAAATAAACCTTTATATTCCAAGACTAAATTAATCACAAACAAAAAGTTCAGTTAGGTTTTATTACTGGTATTATAACGATTTACGTCACAGCGGGAATCTTTCACCCATACGTGACGATGCATAGTGTATAATGTATTGTGTATAATACTATACACTATACATAATACACTATACATTATACACTATACAGTATAGTGTATACTGTATAGTGTATAATGTATAATGTATAGTGTATAATGTATACGATGTTTTTGTAAATTAGTTTTGCACATGTGGTGAAAATTACTGTTGTAACGTCCAGGGGTCGCATGGCCTCCCCGGATATATTATCTATAATCTACGCGCACAGATGCCCGTGATCCGTTTTGCCCTACAAAATGGCTGCCACCTCTAGTGTACGCTACAGGGCTCCGATTTGACACGTATATTAGGTAATACTCGACATGACCTGATTTCCTTCATTAAACATTACTATAGTAATCCCATTCAAAATAATACAAAGTGCAGATTGCAATGATGCTGAATATGGCTGCGTTAAAGCTGTATGTGGTATGTAACCGCCGTACCCTATTTATGCCTTATGCGTACACCTATTTCCGCCATAGTCTGATACCGTGTCATATCGCAAGATTAATTGCATGTCAAGAGCTCATATTCAGATTAATGACAATGTAGGTTATTAATGAAGCATAATATCTCTCTCTCTCTCTCTCTCTCTCTCTCTCTCTCTCTCTCTCTCTCTCTCTCTCTCTCTCTCTCTCTCTCTCTCTCTCCACTAGAATGACGATGACCATATATATACACACACACACGCTTGCTCACACAATTTGGTTGGTGTATTCCTTGACTATAGCATTCATCACACAAATTGGTTGGTGTATTCCTTGACTATAGCATTCATTGGTTGTCAATTATTTCCGGCATATTTATTGACTTGGTAGCCTAACATCATTCTGGCTAGGGATTTCCGTTCAATCCGAATTGACTGTCAAACCGGTCATATGCACATTAATAACGATGTAGGTCAATAATGAAGCCTCAGTAAAACAATTCTCAACATGGAAATAAGGAACAATGTGCTGCGGTGAAAGCTCAGGTGGGGGTGGATTTCTGTGGGGTCCCGAGGTGAGTCCATGTGTGTGTGTGTGGTGTGGTGTGTGTGTGTGTGTGTGTGCGTGTGCGTGTGTGTGTGTGGTATGTGTGTGTCTGCACGTGTGTGTGCATGCATGCGTGCATGTGTTGTGTGCGCGTGTGTGTGTGTGTGTGTGTGTGTGTGTTGAATTCCTGTATATCTAGGGACATAGATAAGCAATCAGGTTTACCTCCTGCCTGGAGGAATGTCAAAGGCCAGGATGAAATTTATCTTTCTTACATTCATTCACTGTCATGCTATAGTAGAGTTTGGGATATTATGAGTGTTGCAGGTATGTTAGCGAAACAATATAATAGTCATTGTTTACCAATATAAACAGTTTCTGGAATTGGAAAGAACTTTAAGCATATTTTCATCCATATACAGATACATTTAACATGTGATTATCAGTAATAATTATTATATACTGTTTGGGGGAATTATGTATATAACTTGAATGTATACATACATTTAGGTTACATATAGGTAGTGCAAATTATTATTATTATTATTATTATTTGTTATGTTTAAAAAGATTCTATTCAAGATGTTCAATTATTGTAATAACTTCAATGCTTTTCAATTGATATGAAGCATTATCAGTTAATATAAATTAGATATATAATTTTTACCTAGCATTTCTGTTATTGTTATATATGTATATGTTACAGTCAATGTCTAAAATCAGGCAATGTGTCAAATGTATTAAATTTTCAGTGAATTTCAATT
>JAUTBT010081994.1:0-12809 GCA_032361225.1 Lepetodrilus schrolli | reverse complement strand
TAGTACACTTCAATACATCTTTATTGCATGGTGTTTTCACATTGATTGTTTGTGCTATGAAAAATAAATCTCTTGTAATTGTACTTATGCAGTGAAATCCAGAATTTAAAATTTTTCAGCGAGACCCATTTTTTTTACCACGCAAATGGGGTCCACGGTTGACCGAGCGGTTTAACCGAATGCGTGCTGTAATGAAGGGCGTTATGTTGGGGGTTCACTGTACATCTTTCTGTGATGGAGCCATGAAAGATGTGTCTGGTTGACTAGATGCTTAAACAAAATGCCCCCAATGAATGTATTCTACACATCCATTAATGTATTAAAATAAACTTTACATCTTTAGGGGCTTGGTAATGGCCATTTAATTACAAATATTGAATTGATTTCTATGCTATGAAATGTAAAAATATAGAGGGAATATCTTTTTAATCTTTATCCAAAGAAAATTGTTAGATTTAATCACGTTTATTACATAATAGTTATAGGCCCTGTTCCTTTAAGCTGCACAAAGTGTCTCAGACAGGTGACGTCACTCCAGTACGGTGTACTGAGTGAAAGGAACAACTCGCACAAGTCTCGCACAAGCAAGATGGCACCAAAGAGTTGCCTTAGATGTGGTGACGTCACTGTACTTTTCCTGTACAGACCGCACACTGTGCGAGACATTCCATTGACAAAATTGTCTATTCAAAGTATTCCGAATATTTCGCACAGGTCAAAGGAACGCCACCATAATAAACTTCCATGTTATCCTGCAAGCGATGAGTTTTATCTCATTCACAGCATATTTCACTTCTAAAAATATCACTTAATTTACTAATCCTCTGCACAAGAGAACCACATATTTGTTGAAGTTGTTCTGATAGATCATGAATGAGTACAATGTCATATTAGCTCAAAGTATTTGCCCAATAATTATCTTAACACAACTTAAATGTAATATAGAAATAGGTAGACATTAATTTACAAATTGCGTGCTGCAGAGACATTAATGCAATTGGTACTCAATCTAAATTATGTCATATGCCAGAAAATGATGGCATTTTCATAATCTTGCAGCTTTTGAAATCATGAATAATTTCACGTCACCAAAATCTGGAAAAAGATTATACTTTTAATGGATAATAAAAACAAAAATATATATGATTAAAAATCAAGTAAACATGAAAACCAGTCTACACTTACTAAATCTAATGTCCTTATGGGAGAAAATCGATCCTCTTTAGTGTTATTATTGCATGAATGGCGATCATGAATGTTACAATACCAAAGCGGCCAAACTCCCTTGATTGTTCCGTTCAAGGAGGTCACCAATTTCAATTGCCTGGTCCATGGCTAAGGCAAAGTAAAGGTGTCACTCCTGATCAGTTCTCTTACCATTTCTGGCAATGCAGTGAGGACAAATTGTAATGAGAACATTTATACTGGCCAGCCTCATTATAGGATCTTTACAACATAACAATATCAATATGAGAATGAACTTCACGACAGGCTCAGGCTTTTGTTGAAGACTTTATACACATGACATCTATCCCATGCACAGTCTTTACGCTAGCTTAGCTTTCCACGGATTATTGCTTGCGTGCTAATACATACCCATGAATTACTATTTACTGTCAAACCTGTCACTGTTTAGGCAGAATATTATGAAAAATGTTTATGTATTGTTTATGCAGGTATTAAATAATGTTCATCATTGAATGCATAATGTTTTCAGAGGTAATTCGTTTTTCTTGTAATTTTTGTGGACGTAAATAACTATTATCTATATATTTTGCCATCGGCTAAGCATAATGGTACATATGAATTATTATAGTAAGTTAATTATAGTAAGTTAAATGGGGCGGGTGGTAGTGCAGTGGTAGAACGTTGGACTTCGGAGCCAAGGTTCAAATACCGCCCCGGGGGCCCAGCATCAATGTTCACGGAAGTTAGCTTTCTGATGCGATATTGATAGGATGCACTCTCTGTAGAGTGGCAATGCAGTGTCATCCTTAATCTTGTCAGTACCAGCCTATTCTCGCAGGTTTACTGCAACATTCAGTGCTACGGATGTTGCGGGTTTCCTCCTGCACTAAACTGACAAGCCGCGGTACAAGTGAAATAATTTTGAAAGTGCTAAACCCTAATTGAAAAAATATATAAAAAAATTAAGTTAATTTCCTATGCCAAGGGACACAACCCCAGTTATAGCTCATGTTAAAACGTCCACGTGAAATCTGCTACAAATCAGATGCCATGCACTTACTATTGATGCTTGTACATGAAATCCTACACTGACCACTCTCATTATTCGTGCCCTCAATAACAAGTTGGCAATAAAATAGAAACCTGGAATGTTTCCATGAACATTTATATATTATAGGGGAATAGTAGGCTTGGAGCACATGTTGTATACCCAATAGGTGAACCCAGTAGGAGGCTGCAGGAGTCCAGGGGGTGCAGAGTCCCCAACCCCTCAACTCATCACTCACCCTGTTTTTTAAGCATCATTATCAATTCTAAGCCTTGTGCATACACTCTTTCGTGGCACACAAATGCCGCAAACACAAATTCTGCATGCACACACACACACAAACACACACACACACACACACACTAGGCACACACTACGCACACACTTCCCCTTAAACTAACTCTGGCATCTGCATATGTACCTTGGCTGTTGTATTTCATGGCAAATACCCATTGGAATTTCAGGCACCCATAGGATCTCCACCATATATAGCAATTTCTCTACAGGACAATAAATTATCATAATATCTACATAATAAAATATGTTTTCCACAGAAATGCATTTACATTGAGAATTAATGCTATATTCTCATATTATATTCAGTCTACACATTCCCTAATCAATTCCTTACTGATCCATCAACATTTCTCCAAGCTGGGGTCAATGACCATTCCACACAATAATATGGGTAGCAAATGCTCAACATACCTCCTTTTATTAACAAAGACTACGACAGCTTTCTGTCAGGATAGTAATTACTAAAAGATTTCATACATTGTAAGTTGAAATATAGCTATGGTGTAAGATCTTACCCATTTTGCATTCAAAGATATATTGAATATCTAACCTATCCCAGCTATGACTCATAATGTAGAACAAGGTAGATCATAACTGGGAATTGATAATTGAATTAAATATTCCTCATAGGCATAAGATGACAGACGATGATAATTAATTGTTATCATATCAGACATACTACCATTACCATGTTTTTAGTGAATATACGTAAGTAATCATTGACTATACATTTCAGCCACTGTATGAATGGTTCATATAAGACGTAAACACCCTGAAAACATACAATACCTCAACAGAACATATTTGGAACTAAAATACAAATATTCCATTCCAACAAGTGTTTTGGTAAATTTGACAATATAGACCACATGTATACATGTGTTTATATGAGCGGCATACAGCTGTCGGGTCCTGTTTGGGCTGCTGGTTCCACAGGCAGACCACTGACAACATGCTGACATGTTATGAGTTAACATTGGTTCTGTGTACATGCAGTCAACAACGACAGTGAAGAGTCTTACACTGATAGATCTGGCATTCTGTTTGCACCGCTGACAACAAAATGTGTCAGAGATGGGTTTAGCTCACTATCGCAGAAATAGGTCAACGCGGGGCCCTCTCGGAAATCCCTGGGGTACTCACCTGAACATTCCCCAGGGTAATACCAGTCTGACTCATTCAACTTCGAGCCGTCCTCACCTGTACTCATGACAGAATCTGGTATGAGGTAACCCCGAACTCAACATGCTAAACAAGGTATTGATTGGTAGCCATCTTGGATGAACTTAATTTGACCTCTAACACCAAAGAGCTCAGCGGATCTATAGTCAGTTTCCCAGAGGCGTGCATGTAAACAAGTGAGCCCCAGCACACAGCTGCTCCTCCTGCCTACAGACTGTATGCTTGGCCAGGTCCAACATGTCTTATCTTTAACCAGTTAGCACCTACATGCACAGCCACTATGGTCAGGGCCTTGTGGCCCCATATCACACAGGTTGTTGGTATTGTGTCTCTCTATATACCCTGGTGAATGTGATAACATATTGTCATTGGCGACTGAAGTGAAAGTAGCATCTGCAGTGTGTTATTATAATCAAATGATCAAATCAGTGTCATGTGGATGTGTGGGTGGTGGGGAAAATGGAATCGTGAGGTTGTTTGATCGAAACAAATCACATTGGATTAATGGTAGTCAGCATCAGGGCTACACGCAAGTACTGGCTATGTACCAGGACTGCCATTATTATGAGGGCTGTACTCTATGGCTATCTATACTCATCTAAGCAATACAGGTATTAGCTATCAGTATGTAAAGTATACTCTACAGCCATCACTATCAGTATACTCTACAGCCATCAGTATTATAAGTATACTCTACAGCCATCAGTATCAGAAGTATACTCTACAGCCATCAGAAGTATAATCTACAACCATCACTATCAGAAGTATACTCAACAACCACCACTATCAGAAGAATACTCTACAGCCATCAGTATTAGAAGATACTCTACAACCATCACTATCAGAAGTATACTCTACAGCCATTTACTATCAGAAGTATACTCTACAGCCACCAGTATCAGAAGTATACTCTACAGCCATCAGTATTAGAAGTATACTCTACAGCCATCAGTATTAGAAGTATACTCTACAGCCATCAGTATCAGGGCAATGATTTCCTATAGAGTCAGTGCCAGTTCCAGGTCTACACCCTATCAATGAGCACTCTGACGACTGGCAACGAGACCGAGAAAAATATTGATCTACAGACCTGCAATAATAGTGGGCCACACCATCTGAAAATAATAGTTAACTATTTCTTCTTGTATTACTACTGCTAAATGCAATCCTTTGCAGTTACTGATTGAATATACCAATAGTATTAAATATTCATTACTTTGGATTCGACTGCACAGTACTGGTATATGGTGGCATGTATAGAAGTAATGTTTCAATATGGGTTTGAAGATAACATAGGTTTTTAAAATATCTAAAACAACACTATCAAACCTAAATAGTCATAGTAGCACATTAACGCATTATGCATTACTTTGTCAATGGAATAAAACAAAATGTTAAACGAATACACTGAATGACATTGTTACATATAGAGGCAACCAAGACATTTCCAATCATGTCTCCATTAAAAAAAATATTTATTTATTTATTTGGCACTTAGGCAAGAACAGTTACAATTGTTACTATCACTGACTAGCCTTGTAGGCATAGTGGATTGTAAATATTGTTAGCTAACCACAGAAAGGTACGATGATGTGATATGTACGGCATACACTCAGCTGATAGCTATCAGCCATCAGCTGTATATTAATATATTGTATGATATGCTTGTCAACCGAAAAATTCACATTTCCCTGGATTTCTCTTTCAATGTCTACATGAAAATGGTTCACATTATACCTATAGCTTGATCTTTTAATGAAATTTGAGAACCCTCAGTTATAGAATTCAGAAAACGAAGTAAACAGTGCAGATACTGTAAAACAAATAATTAATTTGGCCTGGCCTGAATAATCATTTACCTCCATACAAGACGGAAACAGATACGATCTAATCTACTATCTATATATGTATATGAATACAAGTATACACAACTACCACATCTACTATCTATATATGTATATGAATACAAGTATACACAACAACCACATCTACGAAGAGCTACCAATTTACAAAGCACCGAATCAGCAGATATACTATACACAAGTCCTTTAATTATTTTGTACAACTGGCATGAGAGAAGTTGTTTTCGAGCCAGGCTGTATCAGCGCAGGAACAGCTGATAAGCTATCCGTGCGTGGGGATGCTGCGCTGCAACACGAGTCAGAAATGCAATGCACAGCGACGCACAGACAAATCCCCAGCCATGCCTCCCCCTCAATCACTCCTGTTTACTGCAGGAAAATCAATATGGATTCTGTTTCACTACATCTACCACCAATATATATGTCAACCCCCGCCCCGTTCATCCGACATCTTGGCAATAATGCGCCTTGCAGTTCGAACGCTGGGAACACTGTTTACAACTTGCCGCGGAGGTTTGCAGCTCGGGCGAATAGTGGAGATTGATGAGATGTATTTTTTTCTCTCAATGGTAAAAAATGAATGGGACTTTTTTCTCTCAGTGCTTTACAATCGATGTTAAATCATATTTTACACAGAGTAATATTTGACAATAATTTCAAACATCACAATATTATTTACTAAGTACCAATGGCTGCAAATAATGCCAGATATACAACATCTAAACCTTCTCCCAGCCATATAATAATCACAATTGATGCACAATATGGTACAATCGCACCATCTGCATATTCAGTTACCATCAGCAAACAAAAGGTCAAATAAAACCCTAGAAATGCTAAATGTTTCTGTTTTCAATAAAGAAGCGTCTACATCACATCATTAACATTTTATTTTCATGTTTTCCAAGCAAAATCACCAAATTTACCTTTGCTTTTCCTGCTTTCACAAAAACAGGAAACTAATGATTGGCAAATCTCGTAAACAATCACATGCGACCAGTTGAAAGATATGAATGCAAGTTGCTTCTACAAATTGCAACATGAGAATGCAACAACTTTATATATCAAGTATCAGACTATGAAATATTTTAAATATGTCAGTCAATAGAACCTAGTAGTTTGATTTGCTGCTAAACTTTCCATTCACATACAATGGGAAACAGATGTAACTTGTCTATTGAATATAAGTCTGAAAATAGGAAAGGGGAATTATGGAATATCTGTAAATAACCTACAACGTAGAACAGATTAACTAGCTATAGTGGATTAATTTTGTAACTGACGAGCTTCAGAGTGACTTACTGAATTAGTCTATATAAATGTTCATCTTCATCAGAATGTTTATTGTATTCAAGGCCATTGGCCAACATACAAAGTAAAAGATTATCGGATGGTAAATTGTGGTGAATAGGCATGGTTAATGCAGGAACATTCTACAAAGCTGATGGTCACCAAAGCAGACTGGCACAGAAACATTGCAAACTAATGAGGTAAAGCACCATCCAGAATGCCTTGCGAGACATTGGTACGCCAAGATCATGACATGTTTTACTTGGGTTAGGCAAAAGACCTTTGGCACAAGCCAAAGTTCTAGACATAAACTAGATGCCCCATGGATAAATGTCACGGACAGTGACTGAAAGCAGCAGTTTTGAGGTCAAGGAGTGGGAAGAGGCATCCTATGCTATAAGGTTGTCATCACAGGCATTGTCTGGCATTGTGATGGGCAAAATGCCTAGGACATGAAGTTTGTTGGTTTGAGGTTTAAAGCCAATTTCAAGACTTTTTCACTCATATCATGGCTTGCATGCATATGTACTACTTGTATTAGTCTGGATTTCCACCAGTTTTTATAGTGCTAGCTCACTGTAATATCATGCTGTAGATAGTAGAACATAGATATCCCACTCAGACACAGCAGACAGATTCCGATCTGACCAGTCCTCGCTTTACCCCTTTAATGCTGAGCGTCGAGCAGGGGAACAACAAGTACCATCTTTTAAAGTCTTTTGGGTATGACTCGATCGTGGATCGAACCTGTGACCTTCCGCACTCCTAACCATTATGGCACAGAGCCTGCTGGATATAGAGGAATGAATGAATGAATTAGTGCTTTACGTCACAGCGAGAATATTTCACCCATACGCGATGAGGATATAGAGGAAGATCAATTGATGAGAGCAGGTTCTTGCAAGTCACCAACGCATGTATTCAGGTCTGGCTGTATAGAAACATCATGATAATGACATACAACCAGGGTGCCAATACTTGGCAATGGGCAATGCAGCCAAAGTTTGAAACCTGAAGTCGGATGCGTTGTCCTTTGGAACACAGATCACCTCTGACATCAGTATGTGGTCAAATTGGCAGAACATGGATTTAAATTAGTACAAGTGGCTATTGTTGTTTTGGAAGACCTCCATATACCAGTCCTCGTGGGTTGTGCTATGGATGGGTCCCACCACAAATACAATGACAGACAGAAAGCTACCACAACCACTGTATCAAGGACTGACAGAAACCTGCCATTTGAAGTTTGACATGGAGCCCGAAGGTTGAGATGTTTACCACAACCCTAATCACTGGTCCAATTCCGAGTCAACAGTGGATAAAGTACGACTACATTGACGACTACATTGACGAGGTGATCAACCCACACCTATAGACAACCAGATAAATTAGGGCTAGCTGAGGATCAACATGGACTCCAATTTTTCAATGTGTTCAAGGCCCACAAGACAAGTAAGAGAAGAACAAGAGACCAAATTTGCATCATGTGTGCACTTCAGCCAGTTACAAAGGGGAGTTACAGCTACTGGTCTTGTCGGTAATGGTAAGTTGAAAGCCTACTTGAAACATTTCACCAACTGGTATATGCACAAGGGGGCAAGTGTGACACATCATCAAGCAAACCAGTTCATCTGAAACACTCTACCTTGAAGACTTTCTTGCCAACTGGAAGTTGCAGTCAAATCACCACATGGATGAAATTTAACATATATTTTTGTTTCTAATTTCATCCAATAGACTGGCATAGACTTCAAATTCCAATGTGCAAGAAAAGTAATACATCTTTTACTCGATATGATTTAAAATATATGTGAATATCAATATGCATAGCATATATTAAAACATGTACCAAAAGTTTCAAAGTACATATTTGTCCTGCTTCAAACTGAAGATGCCCAAAAGAACTGTGTCCGTGCCTAATACAGCAGGATAAGAACTTTGTTTACGGGACAATATAAAAACTAATCCCCCAAAAAGAACAGATTGTTTACGGATATCGTTGGAACTAAATTCTAAGATTATTAGAAACTGTTTGGCAATGTTCTGAAGCATAAATAAACCATAAAATAGTTCAAATAATGTCAATTTCCCTTATATAGAAATATTACCATAAATACGAGATGTAATCTGACGAAAATGACGAAATACTAAAATATCTTGAAAATGAAATTTTGTCCATTAAAAGTACTACAGTTGTCATTTTAATGAGATATTTTATGTTGAATATGAAATCGCATTTGTAAAATTGACATATATTTTGAAATCGACATGAGACATTCCATTGTGGCCATTTATAATGCTAAACATGCCTGCAAGCAGATGATGTGACTGTCATACTTTTTAGAGCTTGCAATTATTTATTTGCATTTTTTTTACGTTAAAAAGTGCATTACGCTCACAGCAACATTTTCTAACGTTTCACTTTGTTCGATCGTATACTTACGTTTGCCGATGACATTTATACCAGTTCTGAACCATATAAAGGGGGAAGTGTCAGACATCAAGTATATCCGACAGGTGGCACGATTCTTTGAGTTTTGGAAGCAGAAGTAGTGTTTTAGTAAGTAGCACGAGAGCTGGTCAACCCCGATATGGGGACACTACACAGTACCACCATACATTTAGATATACATGGGGGTCTCATTCATTTGATATCAAACAAGGACTGAATCAGGTTAGATACTTTATGTTAATTTCACTGGTAAATAACAGATATATTATTCTCAGTTCTATGGATCAAGTTGCTGTGAATAAACACTGGCATAATATATGAAACAAACTATAACAATGTTGTACAGTGTTGAACTGTGCATCAGCTGTAGATCTCCAACAGTTAAACCTTGCAGATCTCGGTTCCTGGTTTCATTTAGCTGTGGCCAGCGGTTTGTTTTGAACCGGAAATAAACAATAAAGCCGTCTAACTTATGCAAATAAAACACAGTCAGCAACACAACGCCATGTCATCGCGTGCCGGAGTTTTTGGCTTGCGTGACCTCACGTCAACTTTATGCGACATGCTTTCCCAACTGCATATCACCGGCGTCATGCAGTACGAACTAATACTCCCCTATTGACATACCATACCAAATTCACTGCCACATTACTCTGGATCGCGTGCTTCATGATCAAACTATACACAACATCATCTGTAAATGGACATAAGTTTACCTTCTTCCAAAACGTCTCTCATTTCCCCAGATTCACTCTCGACATGTTCGAGATTTAGATGGCCGATGACGGACGGTCGTGTTACGTCTGATTTTTCCGATGTTTGAATCATTCTTCCCGATCAATCTGCTCCCATTTGATCCGCAAAGTATTCCTTGACAGACTACACCACTTATTTCGGGCTGACAAAACGAGGTTACGTAACACAACGTGTTTTTTCCACACTGGGTAGGGTCGTCTGCCCGTTCTATCGGTACTCACGCGGCTCTGTGCGCATGCGTAGTGTTTCTAACTGGGTCAAGTACAGGAACGCCGTACACAGAGACTGTAAACAGACGGGACGTGGTTGTGTACCTGTAGTCTGTACTCTTATAATATATATTTGTTGAACAAATGGACATCTTGAAATAGGCCAAACAGTTGTTGGACAAAACATTACGAGTATGCATGTTGCACTGCAGTATCAGTTTACATGCAAGCGGTGCATATTCTATCCCGGTATATATCCCATACCGGTGTATAACAGCTGTATCTACTAGATCTACACGTGCAGCGTTACGTGTACATGTCAATTATGTCATTCCGAAGTCTTGGCAAATATCATCAGGACATACTAAGTTATCACTTGTATTGTATTAAGGTAATCACCATAATAATAATAATAATAATAATAATAATGGGACACATCTATATCGCATAATTCCATGCGTAATGCATGCTCGATGCGCACTTACATGGCAATGTTGTATCTCTGTTTAGTTTGTATTTAAAGATATAAGTATAAGATGCTAGAGGCCTGTTATTTCGATAACGTATAGACCTAGACCCTGAATATGGTTTCTTACATAAAAGGCATACAATCACAGATAGTTCACCTAAATAGTGGTCTAAGTTTTACATGAAAATATATACATTTGATTTGACTACACAAGTACTTAATACATCCAACTACTTCTTCCTCATGTTCCACTGGTTATCAATATTTTAATGTGTATTGAATTAGATTACCGTAACTATAAATCGCGGCAGATCACTAAATGAAATCAAAACAAGGTGTTTCCCCTTTACACCGAGTCGCACTACCTCGAGTTAAGCTAAACACGTTGTTTTTTTTGCTTGCCGTGTGCGTTGGGTTTTTAAGGTATACAATACCGAATCATTTCGGTGCCTGAATGTATACCAGAGATATTTCATGAAAGGTTTCAAAACATTCAATTATATTCTACAGAGTGTCCCCTATATAGTAAAACCAACAGTGTGTTCATATGATTAGTCACTGAGGTATGCCACTTTGAACATGGCGGCGGTTAATCTAAAAAAATACCAATTCTACTAAATATGATACGTAAAATATGTTCTACAAGATCTTTGTTTCAGACATATTACAATTATAACATACTGAATTGTATGATTCTATATTATTATCAATATTGCATAGCATTAGACCAAAACCTACTGATTATTATGTTAAAAGCATACAATCACCTAAAGTATTGTAATCACTATATCAAATGGAAATGTTTTTATTTTGTATCATACTAACAAAATATCTATAATAATCAATACATGTACTTCGTGTGAACTGTCAACAGGGCACCTTACTGGTTTAAAGCTGAACTGAGAACAGATCCCCTTACTGGTTGAAATCTGTTTCGGAATAATATGACAATCGTGCACCATGGTATGCATGGTGTTATTTTGGTACTAGTACATACATTTTAATATTACGACTCCCAACTATTAATATTTATACATTGGTATACAGTAATGTATATCCAAGGTAAATTAAGTGTTATGTTATAAAAGTTTGTAGAGAATATGGCATTGCTATTATCTATAGATATAGGATATGCGTACGTCTGTATAGACACCGCACACATAGTCGTGTCCATTTCCTACACGGTCGGAGCCTGGACTAGCTTCGACTGAGGTCACTGACCACTATATTGACCTGAGGGTCGGTCGCCATGTTTACTCGGTCAGTGTAATTGCTCTATGCTTAATAATACATGCAACGAATCAACCAACCGTAGCAAAGGCCCGCGCGATGGCAATCGCCTGTCCAGCTAAATGGACACGCTTCAATTGACACAGAGCGAGTAAAATGTACATCAACCACATGATTTATAGGCCATAAAGGTTTCTTGTAACTGTATACAATATACAGCAAAGACACGTTTTGCATATAGCAATAACAATTGTGCATACACGAAGAGTTTTCTCGACACACAAACTGAACCAGACCTCGAAACTTTAATTTTTTGAGTACGATTTCATGCTCAACTGAACAATTTTGTTCATAAATCCCCATATTAAATTTGAGCTTGAACATGAAATCGTACTCATAATAAATCGTAATATCGGGGCCAGATGAACAACTTTGACCCTCGATACAAATTTTACGATACCACTCTCATTCCACCTTGTTGATTCAGTGGTAACCTGAACTATACATTTTAGACCGTTATAAGAATGGATTGACCATTGCAATTCAAATGACCACGTTTTGCACACACGAGCACGATTGTGCTTTATCTATAATCTTAATGTATCCATCTGTATTCAGACAACGAGTTGAACTGGGGACTGATTTGTAGAATACAGATATTGCCAGTAAATAGTATTGATGCTATAATTATAACCAGTTGAACTGATTCTCGGTACTACCGCTGGAAGTAAGATCAAAATTATTTTAATAGTCACTATTTATATATATATATATATATATATATATATATATATATATTAGTAAAACACTATGGTATTGCGGCCCA
>JAUTBT010081983.1:0-12809 GCA_032361225.1 Lepetodrilus schrolli | reverse complement strand
TAGTGATGATATCACAATGGTAGAACAATCAAATAATTGGGTCAAGCGATATCTACAGCAATGACATCACAATGGTATAACAATCAAATAAACCAATGATATTTAATATTAGACCAAACGATATCTACTGCTGTAGATATCGCTTGTTATTTGAAAGCAATATCTACTGCGAAAACGAATATGCGCCTTTGTTCTCACACCGTACTATGTTAAAATTCCTTTTAGAAATACTGCAGATCCATGCATTAATGCGAGGTTAAAAGGAATGCGAAAGATGCGAGGTATAGTGACAGTGACGGAGAGAACATATTTTATGTTATGCCACATGCAGCCCTATGTATAACTAGTTGTGGCAAGGCACTATGTATACAATGTTGGGTAAAGTATAAATGCATAACATATATATCTCATGCACTCTCTCTCACACTCACTCTCTCACGCTCTCTCTCCCCTCTCTCTTTCTCACACTATCTCTATCTCACTCTCTCTCATTCACTCTCTCTCTCTCTCTCTCTCTCTCTCTCTCTCACACACTCTCTCTCTCACTCACTCAAGGGGCCAACATGTCAGCCGTACACTCTATTGCTTGATTCATTGAGTCATTTTCTCCCACAGGACTTCCGGGCGAGATGTACATGCGGATGTTGAAGATGATGATTCTCCCTCTCATCATATGTAGTATTATCGCAGGTATAGTTATAAATTTACCTGCAAAATATTTCTTCAGGATGGAGGCTTTGACGTGTTCGATTAAGAGACATATAACCAGTGTTGAACCTTCCTATCGGAAATATAAACGCAAACTCGCCAGGAATATCCCACGTATTATACGTAAGAGCATGTGCCCGATTAGTATTATATACAAACACACGAACATGTAAACATTATCTGAAATAGTCAATTAATCAAATTAGCCTGGTTCAAAGTATTTAATGTAATCCTTACACAACGACGTAGACACTGTGTAGCTTTAAATAATTGTATACAATATATGCAATATAATTTTAATTAAAGCTTAATTCATTTTAGATACTCTTGATGTTTGGGAATAGAGGAAACTGACCACGCTTTCATATAAATTGCAATCGATTATGTTAATACGCATAGAAAACAGATCAACTCGAGGGTTAACTCGGTAGTAACAAGTTACGTAATTAGCATGTCACACACACACACACACACACACGCACGCACGCACGCGCACGCAAACTCGCACGCACACGCGCGCGCACACACACAACACACACGCACACACACAAATCAACAGCTTACATTTAGAAGATGGAGCTACCAAAACCTGCGATCAACATCGCTCGGTAACCAGCTGAATACAACGTTACTTCTTCATGTTACTATCCACAGACAGGTTGTAGTTGGCATTGATAACACACAATTGACGAGTTTGTAAGAAGACATGCAAGAAAACTTTCATTTTGCATTTCAATAGCATTTATGTCATTGACTTTAGTGGCTAGTCTTCGTGTATGGCCATCATTCATACAAACCGGATGTGTTAGGATCTGCTTGTTTGGTCCTACATATTTCAATGTATGCGTGACTTGCATGAGAAGTGCACATACATTAGAAAAAAACACTGAAAACACTCAAACTTATTTCAAATAATTTTTTATTTAAAGGTATACAGTTTTAAACTAATTTTGATCTGTGTTAAAATGCATTGGTAATTTCCATCTTCAACTCATGATCATTCCTTAATCTTCAGGAACCGCTTCTGTCGACCCAAAAGCCAATGGCCGAGTCAGCGTGGTAGCTATGATATACATCATTTTGACGAATACATTCCCATGTCTCCTCGCTATAGTGATGACACTCGCTATTAAGCCAGGTATATGCATGTATATCTCCACTGCTGTGTTAGTTATGCCTACACTAGTATCATTAAAATCAAAGCCGGCACTGACGCTCGTCAGATATATTGGCAAGAACAGAGCATTTATTCCCACAGGTTGTTAGCTATGAAGTACACAATATTATTATGCAACTCTGATAGTAGGGTTTAACACGAAGACATGATATAAAAGTATGCATATATGTATGTGTGTGTGCGTATGTATGTGTATGCGCACGCGTTTGTGTGTGTGAGAGAACGATAATGAAACAGTGAGAGAAAGGAAGAGAGAAAGACAAGGACAGAGTGAGACGAGAGAGAGAGAGAATCAATCAATGTCCATACCTATATATACATGAATAACATCGTCGTATTATACAGGGATGGGTGTGTCTCTGACGGAGGACAAAGTCTCTCGGGCTAACTCAGACAGCCTGATCTCCACCCAAGACATTTTTGCTGACCTCATTAGGTATAGAAGATTTATTTAATATAATCAACTTTAGCGCAGTTGGACTTCGGAGCCAAGGTTCCAGGTTCAAATCCCGCCCCGCGGGGCTCGGCATCAATGTTCGCGAAAGTTACCTATATCTGACGCGATATTGATAGGATGCAATGTCTGTAGAGTGGCAACGCAGTTATCATCCTTGGTCTTGTCAGTACCAGCTGGTGCTCGCAGGTTTATTGCAACATTCACGCTACGGATGTTGCCGGTTTCCTCCTGCACTAAACTGACAAGTCGTGATATAAGTGAAAGAATATTGAAAGCGACTCTAAACCCCATTTTTTTTATATATCTTAGTCCGCTACTCTGCTTGCTTTTTGAGAGTAACGGATGCGAACAAGGATTGCATTTTAATTACAACTAAATACCATCTGTGTCCAGGTCCACTCTGAACATTTTAATTACAACTAAATACCATCTGTATCCAGGTCCACTCTGAACATTTTAATTACAACTAAATACCATCTGTATCCAGGTCCACTCTGAACATTTGGCAACAGTGAATATATTTTGCACAATTACGTAAATATGGCGGCCGTTATTTTGCCAGAGCTAGACAAATGCTGCGTTACATACTAAGTAATGTCAGATGTGTGCAAGAACCAGTACCAGCTCTGTATTATCAACAAATCTTTATTATATAATCGATAGAACATACACGCATATGTAGTTACCTATTTGTGTGTGTGTGTGTGTGTGTGTGTGTGTGTGCGTGTGTGTGTGTGTGCGTGCGCGCGCGTGTGTGTGTCTGTTGTTTGGTTTAGTTTTTTTATTCGGTTTTGCAAACAATAATCTCCACATTCATGTATTTTAGGAACCTGTTTCCAGACAATCTCATATCTGCATGCTTCACACAGGTAATATATTGATGTAGTTGTCCCCATTAGGTGTCGTCCTCATTGTAATCTGTGCCGTACCTTAGTATTACCCAAATAGTCATAATTTCCACCATGAACAGTTAAGCAAATATAGAGTTCCGTTTTATTAGGAGGCCGGTGTCCTACAATCCTACTTGTAACTACTTTCTGGTCAATATGCCCCCATCGAAATGTCCTACATTCCTGACGAGTTTTATAAGCATTTAAGCTGCGCATTTCATATACTACTATTACAAATCAATGATATATATATATATATGTGTGTGTGTGTGTGTGTATATTCGTATATATCATCGTTGAAATTTAAACGTCTTGAACAATCATTCTAGAGGTTCTTACGACACATTTCACTCGTAAATATTGAAATATTATCTATTGTCTATAGTCTATTGTATTGTCTTAACAAATAGTGACCACTATAATATTATGATTTATTTATAACCCTCTGAAACTATGGATACTCAATTATTGTTCTGTACATATAATTAGTACTCACGACTATTAAATTTAGCGGGTTAAAGTTAGTTCTATATGAGAATTTAACTTTTCTTGTGCCTTTTCTCTGAGACTGTTGTTTGTTTCACCATCTGCAGGCTCAAACCAAATACGATGAGAAAACTGAGATTATCTTGAAGAATGCCTCGGGTGTTCTTGAAAATACTACTGTGATTACAAGAACTCGAACTCTGGGTTCGACCCCGTCTCCAAACGTCTTGGGTAAGATCACTTGAATGTTTTCCGATTAGGGTGATATGGGAACGAGGTCAAGTATCAACTGTCACGTGCACATCACCAAAAGAAAAAGGCCGGTGACGTCGCAATGCCATAATATTTTGACATATATACAAATATATATACAATATATTACAAATGGAGGTATTGCAAGGGAATTTGAGTGAATTGGTATAAATATATCCAAATACCATAGTATTGGTTTATTGGTATATTTATTTTCAGATCGCATATTTCTACCTTTTTACCTTAATTTCAATATTAACTGTCAACAATTTTCGTTCTAACTTCAACATTGTATAATAATACTCATGTGTGCATTTCTATTGCGCGAAATCCACACTCAAAAACGTACTCATAGCGTTACATTATTACTCCGGTCAATCGATGACCGTGCCCTCATTTTCCTTCTCAACTCCACAGGTAGTATACAACAATATATAAATGTACTATGATATTAATTTCAATGGTTATAGTAGGCGCATGTGACCAAATCATATTTGATAGTGAGTTTTGTTTTACTAATGCAGAAAGTAAAATCCATTTGATACACAGTAACAGTAACAGTTAAGCATAATGATTAAAAGAGGGTTTTGTTTAAATGTCCACAGGTATAGTTATATGCTGTATGCTGTTTGGAATAGCTGTCTCCGTTATCGGGAAAAGTGCAAAAGCATTCTTAACATTCTTCGAAGCATCTACGGTTATCATTCTTCAAATCCTCAACTGGCTTATATGGTAAGATATAGATCATGATTTACGTCACTTCCTATAGTAAAAGCATGGCGTACGCATATGGTAATTAAGATGTGGAGCAAGGTTTACGTCATTTCCTATTATAGTAAAAGCATGGCGTACGCCCCGATTTATGCCTGGCGTACAGTACGACACTTTGATTCGTGAAAGCAAGCGTTGGCCTTCCAGTACAAAACGGCGTAACTGTAACTTCGACCTTACCTTTGATGTAGTCTATTGAATAATATAAAGTTACGTTGTTTTGGACATGAGACCTCTGTTCCATCCTCTAAGAGACAGGTCCGGTGAGATGTAGCGTAAAACAAGTCATTGCGTCTGAGAATGTACTTTATTTTAGAAGCAGATACGTTGTAAAGAAAATATTCAAACTCATTGTTTTTTTCTAACGTACATCAGTCCAATTTTCCTCTATTTCAACATGCCAAATAGTCTGTACGATGCACGGGAATTTTACACATTTTAAATTGAAACGGTATAG
Organism: Lepetodrilus schrolli; assembly: GCA_032361225.1. Lineage (NCBI taxonomy): Eukaryota > Metazoa > Mollusca > Gastropoda > Lepetellida > Lepetodrilidae > Lepetodrilus > Lepetodrilus schrolli. The sequence goes on along the minus strand of JAUTBT010081983.1, from coordinate 7,611 downwards.
TCTTTGGTTGACAACATGTTGACTGACCATTCTAAACGTTCTTAAAACACTATCACAAGCAGACGCGTACGGATCAATCGTATGCGACTTGGAGTTGCATACGATATCGTATGGACATCATCGTCTCAACAACAACAAAACCGAATATGTAAATTGTAGCAAGAATAGTTATGTATTTTCCCAGGTACACGCCTATTGGTGTGATGAGTCTGATAGCGACCGCATTGGCTCGGGCTAGCAACATCATTCAGACATTCCAGTCTTTGGGCTTATTCGCGGCCACAGTTGTCATCACCCTGGCATGCTACCAACTCGTCATCCTTCCAGTCGTCATCCTCTTGGTCACCAGAAGAAAACTCAACCCTTACAAAATACAGTTAGCTTGGATTAGAGCTTGGATGGTTGTAATAGCAGCTGCGTCATCGTAAGTGGTATATTTAATTAGTATCACTAATAATAATAATAATAATAATAATAATATATTAGTATTAATAGGAAAGAGAGAAAGAGAGAGAGAGAGAGAGAATTTATTAAACGAGTTGGCAAAACTGATAATATGCGAGCATAATATAATTTTTGCCCACGAGTTTTAATAAATTCAGTAGTATATGAACACGAATGTGAGATTCTAATTATCACATAACGGTAGAAACTATTGTAATATCAATCACAAACTATATAGGGAAATGTTTTAGGAACTGGGTTAAAACACGCAGATAAAATGTGTTTGCATATTTAATTAAAGAAATCTTTTAACTCTATATCCGAAATATTTAGTCCCAAGAAGAAGCTCTAAAAGAAGTCCAAACAGACTTTGATATCGCGGTTGAATACAATTATAAAAATCCATTGTGTTATTGCACTAGTAATAATATTTATATTTATAGCATGGGTTTATTGCACTCCCAAACTCCTATGTTATGTGATACATATATTTAAGTTAAAATTAATATATATTATATTTATATTTATATTAGTTCTAATATTTGTTCACCAAGTAATAGGACATAATAAATAAATTATATCCTGCTATCAGTCAATATTTTATATGTTTATAAATGCCACATTAATTACTTCTCTTTTATGTACAGCTATTTCTATTCTAATATTCATGTATTCCTATAGCATGCTATTTATGTTGCACCATTAACCCTCTCCCTGCTGGATTAGGCACGTGTACTGCTCTAGGGTATCTCCGGTTGACTACAGCACGGAGAGAGTTAAACCACTTTCACAGAATATCCGGAACTGGACAATTCGAGATTAAACACTAGGACAAATAGTGGACTAATTAAACAAGTGTGAAAGATTTCGTACATATAATTCCATATGCTAGTTCATTAAAGAACATCTAGAGGGAAGTATTAGTGAGTTATCTCAAGTACTAAAAGATAGACACATCTTCACTGTCAGTTTATTATTATTTTCCATCGCAGTCTCTCATTGAAATGCGTATGCATGCGGTTATGAGCTATATTCTATACAATATATGCACATGAATATTATATAGTAATTAAATATTTTTTTTGGTTAATAAAAGCAATATGCACATTAAAAAATTCCATTCGGCAGTGCGTTCACACATTGAAATGAATGTGAACTTGAAAGCAGGACTGAAACATTTGAAACATGAGCTACGTCTGAAATACTTTGGTATCAGAGGGCATTAGTTACAGGTCTGAAAAATCGGAGATTTATCATTAGCTATTGCCATTGTATCACGTGGTAAAACAGGTCTGAAATATTTACTATCGTAACAGGAAGTAGGGACATATTAGAACAATGAAGACCTGAAACATTTAGCTATCGTGTCTAAATGCCTAAAACATTAGCTGTACGATATATTATAGGACATGAAAGGCTTGAAACAGATGTTGTATCATGTGTATCATATGGTAAGAAAGGTATGACACGCTTAACTATTGCATCATAGAAGATGTCAGAGAGTTAGCGGGGACTTAAACATTAGCTAATAATATCAAAACAGTAGCAGATAGAGAGCCATGATTCAAACATTGGTCATGGTTTTCGAGGGTTATGGAACGGAATGAAACATTGCTTGTGGTTAGTAATAACTGAAACATTGACTGTGGTTAGTAATATCTTAAACACTATCAGAGTATAATGCCTGAAACAATGACTGCTAACATAAGCATAAGAAGACTCATCCTCTAAACACAGACCATTACGTCGACGCTTACTTACATTTGATGAATGTTAAGTAAGCATATTTGTCTGTGTTTCAAGGATGAGGAGGGATTAAAATGAGGCTAGGAAGCCACACCACATTAGCCATGAAATACTATGAGAAGATTCTAAGCTTCCGATTACATTTAAATAAAGGTGGCATGTTTCAGAGCGGTGGCTATTCCTGAAGGCTTAATGGCACTAAAACGCCTGGGAGTGGACAGAAGAGTAGCGCATTTCGTCATCCCCTTGGCAACGGCCATCAACAGAGACGGCAGCGCCATCTTTATAACATCGGCCTGCATTTTCATTGGTCAGCTTTCGGGGGTGGAAATGGATAGCAGTAAAATCGTTATCATTTGGTAGGTTTTCTTTTAGGCAACTTCTGGTGTATATTCTTAGTATGTATCAGGGCATTATTAAAATTAAATTGCAGTGTTTCAATATAAACATAGTTTAATATCTACACCACATACACGTGCATTGCCAGTTTAACGTGCTAAGCAGTGCCGATTTCCAATTACCCAGATCAATGTAGGGTCTTAACATTCTCAACTCCATGGGAAATGTGATGTTTTCTGGTCACGCTGACAATCCTAAAGATTCGTATAGTAGGGCTATGAAAATGTTACGCACGAAAGAACGTTTCGAGAATAGGCCGTCTGATTTTAAAACTGTGAACGCTTTAAATGCGTGTATTCATATACTGTACTGAGTTTTTCTTCCTCGAAGGATTCTGACGGCGTCTTTGTCTCTTGCCATCCCCGCCCTCCCCAGCGCCAGTGTCGTGTGCATCATCATCATCCTCTCCGCTCTAGGTATCCCCGTCGACCAAGTGGGTCTGCTGTTTGCCTTGGAATGGTTCTTGTAAGTATCATGGCTCTTGTAATGATCGTGGTAACTGTAACTAGTATACTAGCATATCTCAACGCTCGCTCGCACGCGGTCGATCCGTTGTACGACGAGTCTGGTTCGATTGGCCGTCGAGTAGTACTTCTAGCCATGCGATCTCGGTCGTTGCGAATCGCATCATATGTACGCCCTCACGGTGCGATTTGACGCGTTGTTACAACCGATCGACCCGCGTGAGTCCACGTTTAGTGTATGTGCGCCACCCTCATGTAATTACAGGCCCATATTCAGTTTCTGTATTTCGCATTTGGGGTAACTTGGGTTGGCAAACATTGACATTCTGGTTTCCTTCGAGTTTCTTCCATTTATAATAGAACGAATCGTTCATAAAATAATCATAACATGTAGCATTTCGCCAGCAGTTAATTTACGTGATATGTGTGGCACTGCATACCCCACAGGAAGCAATGGTAGGCCTATACTGTTGAATGAAGGTGCTTATAGGTAGTCAAGCATGAATTCTCATCATGTATCCTGCATTCAAATACACCCGAGGTGAAAGTGTCCTGCCAGGATCCTGATAGGATCAGGACACCTAACCTTTTTGTGTGTAACATCCGTAATTGACGGATATTACGTAGGTATAAGGTCATTGTTTCAGAGGATGCCTGTAGCTACTACCATCGACGATTTATCCTTTTTTTTCCAATTTCAGGGATCGTTTGCGAGGGGGAGTGAACCAGATAAGTATTGGATACTGTGCTGTACTGTCCTACCATTTCTCGAAGTCTGTGCTGCCCCCGGATACAGGAGAAGAACTAGACGAGTGTACAAACATCGTTGCCTGAGAACCAGCTTATTCTAACTCCCATTACAACGGTTTTGAGAAAATGGCGATTGAAGTTTTGCAGAGCTGTAAAATTTTACACATACATAACTTAAAACATACATAATTTATACCGAATTTGTTTTTTAAAATTACATCCTGTTAGTTTTCGTAAAAATGCACTTTTCTGTTTGGAGATAGAATGCATTTTTTTATTAAAAACTGAAGCACTAAAATTTGAGCTCCATAGTATTCTATGTCCATAACTCTTCATAAATCATATAAAAAAAATTAATAGCATTTGGAGATAGAACAGTTTGGTCTGAAGTTGTGTCATGTCAGATTGTTCTATCCTGTCTTCTTCTAGATGTAGTTAGAACAGCGTCATGCGTCGAAAACATCATAATTTTGCTATTTTGAGGCTGAAACTTCGCTAGACAACGGCCTAATTTTACCAATCTAACTTAACTAATTTTTATTTTAATTGGACTTAGAACACTCTGGTTCTCAGGTGACGACATGTGAATACCAGACAATGAGTGACAGCGGTAGCCTATACGGGAAGTGTACGACTCAGTACCAGTGGCAGCTAGCAGTGACAGTAACAAGTTACGTTGCATATAGCAGTCAGGATTCCACAACGTTTCTGATGTCAATGTTGAAATAATATTAATTAATTATATAATTACTGTTAAATCTTAATTCGTTTCCGTTACTCTCCGACCAACAAGAAACGAACAAAGATTTAATTTTATTTAGATTGATATTGGATGGAAGTTATCCAACATGATTGAAATTGGTATATGATGTAAATGTTGGCGTACTTTTAATTACAATTAAATCATGGTTAACATTGGTTTCCATTACTCTTCAAACACCAAGGTTGTCAAGAGTATAAACTGAGGAAGCGAACAAAGATATACATTTATTTTGATTGATATTGGAGCGAAGTTATCCAAATTGATCGGAATTAAATTTACGCTCGTTTTGATGTTAAAGCTTAGCGAAAACGAACAAGAATGACCGAATAGTTTTCCATAATTATCCTTCTCGGGCGGAATGGTAGGATTTCCATATGGCATATAGTTTTCGACATTTTCAAACATAAAATGTATCAGTTATGCTGCTAAACGTACCTTTTAAAGTCGACCCACTGAAAGATAATATATACTTTACCAGTTGACCAATCAGACTCCTGCTGGCAAATACAAATTGAAGGATGGTTGATAAGACAAAGGATTCCAGTTAATCAATCAATTTTTCGTCATTTAACGCCCAACGCACACGGCAAACAAACCATGTGTTTAGCTAAACAAAAACATGGTTTTCGGTGATTTTGTTTGCCGTCTGCGTTGACTGTTTAGGATGAGCGCGATCACCAGCTCTTTATGTCTAAATATTTGTCTAAATATACAAATTGGAATAATTTATCAACCTTAAACGAATAATGAATTCAAGAAAGATATCCGAGTTAAGAAATATATCCAGTTTTATCACAGAAGGGTTCAAACTATATAAATGAAAACACGTACACAATGAATATGTATTGACTCAATGTAGTTCTATACCCTGTCATGTTTTGCACGTATCTATTTTCACTTTATAAATGTATGTCGTATCTCGTATACCAGCGTGGGTGGTTTTGAGAAAATAAAAGTTACCAAGAGTTACCATGTTTATCGAAACACGAAACATGTTTCTTGTTTAGCTAAATAATTGTCTTTGCCGTGCGCGTTGGGCTTAATATAACCACCTAAAGCGGTATGTTATACATACATTTGTACATTATGATCAATGCGGCTGAAAAGTAGGCCTACCAGAAGGATTGCATGACGCCCCTGGAGAGTGTAATGTGATATACAATATGAGATGTAACCTGTACATGTAAGATATTAAACAAATATATAATGAGCAAATATATATTTGTTAATGTTATAAATTCCACAGGCAATCAAATAATAAATGAGCGAGTGAGGTTTGAAAGACGTTTATCTCTACATGAGTCATCGAAGTGCAGGCAATATCCAGCGTGCAAATAGCATTTTACTGTCATGGTGATCATGCTAATTCTAAGTCCATTCGGAACGACATCCCATACTGCTCGCGGACTTTAGAAGTAAATGGTTTCCATTATGGCGGAAATGGGCAAAAGGCGCTGCGGAAATATGTTACCAACATTTACAAATAAAATAAAGTAAACACTTTCCGTGTCATAGATTGCACTATTATACATAGAACAGACAATCCGGTTGAAATTTTATCCGAAATTCTATAGAATTCTATTCTTAAAGTTCAAATTAGCAGCAATTTGATTGGTATGAATATGTCATCACTACTGCCATAATGGAAATCTAACATTTAGGTACAAGCACATACTGTCATTACCGAGATGTCAAGAAATTGTTACGATTGCTCTAAATCATTCAGACATTGCACCCCCACTTCCACCCCACTCCAGTGTACTCCACCCATTCCAGTGTACACCCCGCTCCAGTGAACTCTACCCATTCCAGTGTACACCCCGCTCCAGTGAACTCTACCCATTTCAGTGTACACCCCGCTCCAGTGTACTCAACCCATTCCAGTGTACACCCCGCTCCAGTGTACTCCACCCATTCCAGTGTACACCCCGCTCCAGTGTACTCCACCCATTCCAGTGTACACCCCGCTCCAGTGTACTCCACCAATTCCAGTGTACACCCCACTCCAGTGTACTCCACCCACTCCAGAGGACTCAACCTCACTCCAGTGTACTCCACCCCACTCCATAGGACTCAACCTCACTCCAGTGTACCCAATCCCATTCCAATGTACTCCACCCCACTCCAGTGTACCCCACCCCCATTCCAATGTATTCCAGCCCATTCCCGTTAAGCTTACCAGATATTGTAAACGCAATCTATAACCATTATGTAATGCTATAATTAAAAACTGTACTCTATATAATATGTTTGAGAAATAAAATTGTGTTCTGTCCTGTTGTCCTGCTCATAGCCTGAACTTATCTATATCGACACGCTCACTTGGAATTTCTTAATATATCTCTAAAGAATGACATGGTATAAAAGTTTGGAAACACTTGTACCTAAATGCATTTTACTTGATTAATACGTGCATTTGTAAATGCACTTCTTGTTAGTTTCATTATGACACAAGAGGAAATGACGATCTACGTATAAACACAAAGTTATTCCAATGGTCACTTATTTCCCCGAAAACCAATCAACTTAAGATTTCGAAGAGAAAAAGCATTGCTATAATCTTACTACTTGTTGGTTGAATTGGGGTTTGGAGCCACTTTCAAGAGTATTTCGTTCATATCACAGCTAACATATTGTGTACGCACATGCATACCCTGCTTGAACTAGGCCGGATTTCCACCGGTTGCAGGTGCTAGCTCACGGAATATCCTGCCGAAGTTATAACATGGGTACCCACTGACCGTATTAACTGACTCGGAGCAACCAGTCCATACTTAAATCTAATGCTTACCCATCAATCGAGCAAACTAATCCTGGTGTTTTTATAATTGAAATAAATATAATTCTATATATAACATCATATGACTGATTACATTTCACTAGGATTACTAGTTATATGCATTGTAATGCCAACATTATAATGCCAACACTGGAAGTGTATCTATGCATTTTTGTAAAGTCGACAATACATGTATATATGTTTTGTAGTTCTTCGGCCTATTAATACGTAGGCCTATATATATATATATCCCTATATACGTATAT